>VZRI01008090.1:321557-339540 GCA_013397515.1 Upupa epops | reverse complement strand
GGATTGCGCGGCGGCGGCGGCGGCGGGGCGCGGGGCGATCCGGGTCCTCAGCCGCTGCCGCTCCCTCCTCCGCCTCCTCCTCCTCCCCCGGCCCGGACTGTCAATCCCGCGCGGGTGGGGGGAAGAGTGCGTCCGCCCTCCGCACAGCGCCCTCTGTCGGACCCCGCCGGCGCTGCAGGGGCGGGACAAGATGGAGACGGGATGGAAAGCGGAGGGGCTCGGTGAGTGGGGACGCTCGGCCCCGCGGTGCTGAAGGAGACCCCCCCCGAGCCCCTCACCACCGGGTTCAGCGCCCCGCAGCAGGCCCAGCTCGAGGCATCCGCTCCAAGAAGGCCTTTTCTCTCAGGAGTTTGCCCCCTTGCTCGGTGACCCCGGTAAGGGCAGTGGGACAATGAGAGCGCCCCGGGATTTCTGGCTGTCTGCAGGATCAATCATGGAAGTCAGCGGGCTCAAAGGCTGCCCAGAACTGTCCTTTGGAAGCACTTCATTCCAGAAATAACTTGTAATTTTCTTCTCTCATTCATGATGATGGAGATGAGTGCAGTAGAGCGAAGCAGATGCTTCTATCAAAAAAAAAAACCTGCCCAAGCATAAAAGACAAGTCACCTCCAGAGGCAAACGCAGACCCTGCTCAGGCCAGAGAGAGCATCAGCTCAACATGACACAGGCAACAGCACTGCCCAGAAACTGGCACCAAGTACTGCTGTAAAAGTTGTGATGAAGTGCAGTTCCTCTGTCCAGGAGATCTTTTATCTCTGACACTGAGAGAGTGGTCTCCCTGCATACAGGGACAGGTCCTTTTCCCCTTAATTCTCCTTCCCTCCCTAACAAACTCACATGGATGTCTACTGCTGTGACCTTCTGTGATTGAGAGGCCAGACCACAGATATCCACGAGTTTGTTTCTTAGGGACTGTCCAGCAGCTTCCAAAAATGTCACACAGACACATCTGTATGTGGGTGAATGTATGGGGGGGTGTGGGACAAGGTGTACGTATAGGGGGTGTGTGGGACAAGGTGTACGTATAGGGAGGGTGTGGGACAAGCACCTTGGCATCAAGAGTGAAGCAGAGGGAAGGAATGTATGAACAGCTTTCTGGACCCTGTGTGACCTTCCTACAGCTGATCTTCATTCCTGTTGAAGCTGCTGTGATCTGTTTGTCAGAAACCCTCCTTTACTGGGTATCAGAGTATTCCACTCTACTGCTGCTCCTTTGGTCTCCTGTCTCATCTTTCCTGCAGTATGTTTTTTCTGTCTAGAGACAGACAAAGCCCTTCACTTCTCTCCTTGCAGCCACCTGGATGGAGGAGCCCACTCCCTCCTGGGGTTAGGAAACTCCCAGTTTCCTAACTGAGTCAGTCACTGGGTACCAGGGCATTAGTCTGGTGCGTTTGGTTTTTCTTTCTCCGTTGGTCAGACAAGTAGACACATGTGCCACAAACCCAAATAGCTCTTCTAACTTGCTTCCTGCCTGTGCAGACCTCATTGCTGTCCAGGAGAGAAGCTACAGGTCAGCCAAATTTCCAGAAAGTGCCTCTGATTTGGGCTGCTGCTCTTCACACTCTGCCACCCTACTCTGCAGTGGTATGCTGCTTCACAGCCCACATCAAACAGGAGGAGGAGTACAACAAACCACCTTCTACGTGATGCACAGTAACAGTGAACACCCTTAAGAGTGCAGGATCCCCTCACTTTCACTGACTCATGCAGCAGCCCTACAAGCCAAACCATCCGCAGGTGACTAGCTCAGCCTTGTCCAGGCCAATGTTCTGTACACCTGCTGCTGCTACGTGCACTTCTCCAAAGGTCCCTTGTGCATCTCCAAGGCAACAATCCAAGGCCAAGGGAATAGATGCACCAATTAAAGAAAAAACTGCTGCAACCTGTTGTGGGGAATCAAAAGGCCAAAGCAAACAAACGAAAGACAGTTCTACATTTGTTCCCAAGTGTGCACACTGCAGCCTCCACAGGATCATGGCTTTCCCACCTGCACCCAGCAGTGTGCCGAGGCCAGCTCTACAGAGCTCTGCAAGTTCTCATGGCTCAGGACTGCACTGGCGCAGGGCTTCTCTTCCCAGTTTAGAGCTGGTATGGTCTGAATAGTGAGAGGACAATCTATCCCTGCTGCCAAAGCAGAGAGAAGTTTTCCACTACATCCTGGGCCAGAGGAACACCATTACACCTTGGTGTAAGGTGATTAATTCCTGTGCTGCTCTTCAAAAGACCTGCAGCGTCTTTCACCTGCCTGTGTATAAACCAAAACAACTGATGCAAGATGAAAGCTGGTGGGATAAGACCAGCAACAGACTAAAGGAGAAGTTTTAACAGTGAGAAGAGATTTGGGCAGAGAGTGATGAACAGGTTTCACTTGGATGAAGTTCAATGCCCAGGTCTACACAAGATCCATTCTGGAAGGACTTCTCACCCACTCCGGTTTTTGATCTGTTTTGAAGAACTTAGCAAATTACTCTCTGGACAAAAAAGTCAAACTTTTTTGCAGCAGCAAGAGTCCTGTTTCATCTTCACAGGATTAATTACTAGTGAGAGCAGAACCCCTGCTGTGTGCTTCATCCTTCTGCTAATGAAGGAACCTGTCAAATAGGAAATAACTACTGCAGAGGGCTTTCAGTCCTAGGATAAAATTTCCATCTACAGGAATATCTTATCGTCTATGTTGTCCTAGAAATAATAGCATTATTATTAGATTCTACAGCTTCTACAAAAATCTGCTCTGAATCTATAAACCCCTGACCACGGCTTGCATCATGCAGGGTGATTTGCAGTGGAGAAAACCAAAGGCTAAAATCTCCTGTGCCATAATTCCACAATCCCTGTGGGAAAAGCAAAGCAGTCCTGCTCTGTTCCTTATGCGGAGGCCATTCAGCACACAAAGTACACAGTCACCTCACTGGGTCAGGTCATGGTCTTAGTTTTCTAACCATCTCATCAGCTGCTGCAGAAGAAACACACAGGAAACAGCTGTGGAGTAGCCCATCCACAGGAGAGTATGCTTTCTAACACCGTGAGGTAGGAGCTTATTTAAATGCAAAAATCCATTTCAAATTCAGTTGTGTCTAAATCAAGAATGCTTCATGCCTGCACTGACTTCATTAGCTCATCTGAGACAGCTACATGGAAATTCAAGCCTGCAACTAAGGGAACAGGGCCTTAGGACCCAAAACCCAGTCAGCAAGAACATCAATAGAGTTGAGCTGTCACACACGAGGTGGGAGAGAAGACATGAGCAGCTCTGACAGTTCTCTGTAATCCCACATACGATGCTGTTTTACCCAAATACAAGGAAATGCTTTGAAAGCTGGAGCTCAAACAGAGCGAAGGGACATTGGCTCTCAAATATAAAAGGTTCCCCCCCCCTTATTTAAGACATAGTACCGATAGAGATGTTTTTAAGACACAGGGGGGGGGTGTTCTGCTGAGAGAGGAAGCTGGAGCATCTCACCTCAATAAGAAGAGAGTGTGGAAATCCAGGAATCTTGGCCCTTACTCCAAACTGAGTTAGCTGTGATCAGGGAAAGAAAAGACTGCAGCACCACACTGACTGTCTCTCACCAGCTCCCTCCATGCATCTCCTTTACCTCTCTGGTGTCTTGCGATGAAGCTGTGATTTCTCTGCTTTCAGAGGCAGGTTGTAGAGATTCTCAGGTTATGAATAGCTGACCAGTTCACAGAGTATTGAATCCATCTCTGGCCTTGAGATTGCTGAACCATTATAGGTACAAAGATTTACTTTACAGGTGGGTGTGAAAAGAACTGGTTTAGTTTAAATGATCCCAGTCTCGCTCTCCACCAACTCTCAACATTGAGGCAGGATAGAACAACTGGCTCCAGTTCCTTCCTACTGTATAGGAGACTGGGTGCCCCAGCTGTTGTCTCATTTGCTATGTTACCCCTTCTCCTGCAGTTTCCCAGAGAAGATAACTTACTTTTTGCTCTTTGTAGCTGCTGGCTCAGGTAGAAACCGTTCCTTTATTCCTTTGCAGCCCACAGGAGTTGCAGGCTCTGAGTAAAGTCAAGATTCCATTGAAACATTTCTGTTTGCCAGACTATTGTTTGTCCTTTTAAAGTCTGCAGACCCACGCCATTCTTCATGAGTGAACGCTGGCTGCTGAAGGACAAACCAAAATGACTATGTAAGGCACTAAAAAAGGAAATCATTTAAACCAGAGCTGATTAAAATGGGGAAACTATTCTTCCAATGAGAAGTGAATTGCTTTCAGCTGCCTTCAGCCTGAGCTTTGCTCACAACAACCACCACATACCACTTGCCTGATACAGCCCTGGTTGCCTAAACAGCAAGAGATTCAAGAAAAACTCCAGACCACCCTGCAGCTTTCTTACAGAGTGAGTTTGTGGCAGCTGCTGGGGACACGTTGAGTTTTCAGCACACTCAGGAAGGAGGAGAACATGGGGAGATGGAGATGTAGGTAATGAATTTTGGCCAGGCAAAGTCCTGTTCTTCAGTGCAACTCTTGTTCCCTGAACACAGAGAAAACCACTGCTAGGAGCATCTGCTTCTGTAGTTAGCACCTTTGTTTGCTCTGTCGAGGACCCCCTTTTCATAAGGGGGGAAAAAATAAATCAAGACAAATAACAGAGTGCAGTTCTTTGGCAATAGGGTGTCTCTGAAAACACCAGCAGTGTGTCTGGTAAAAGCAACACATGCCTATGTTAGACCCACCTGGCTGACTTAGGACAAATCGTGGGCAGATTGCTGGATTATTCAAATATACATCAGTCTTATTTCACTCTGAATCCAAAATCTGAATCCAAACAGGACTCTGGATATTTTATCAATAACCCCCACTCTCGTTCACAGAATCACAGAATTATTGAGGCTGGAAAAGACCTCTGAGCTCATCCAGCCCAGCCTATGACCTGACCACATCAGCTAGACCATGGCACTAAGTACCACAGCCAGTCTCCTCTTAACCACTTCCAGGGATGGGGACTCCAGCACCACCCTGGGCATTGTAGGCTCTGAACACACTTTTCCAGGAGGAAGGGCTTCCTAACATCCAACCTAACCCTTGCCTGGTACAGCTTCAGGCCCTGCCCTCTCGTTGGTTGCCCGACCCCTACCTGATTACAACCTCCTTTCAGAGAGTTGTAGAGAGTCATAAGGTCTCCCCTGAGTCTCCTCCAGGCTAAACAACCCCATCTCCCTCAGCCTGTCTTCATAAGACTTTCCCTCTAGTCCCTTCACCAGCCTTATTCTTCTCCTCTGGACCTGCTCCAATACCTCAACATCTTTCTTGAAGCGAGGGGCCCAGAACTGCCCTCAGTACTTGAGGGGAAGCCTCACCATGCCGAGTACAGTGGGAAATGCTATTTTATTCACACTAGTACATCCAGGAAATCCCAGCCTACCTGTAAACCCTGTACTGGCAGAGGGAGAGACCTCCCCAAAATGGAAGATGTGGATAGGGGAACGCATTCTGTCCTCAAAAGCATTGAAGGAAATTTAAGGTACTTCCATTTTTACTGTTAACATTCAGTCCAGATTAAGACTAACACCTAATTTTGTTTCCCAACTTGAAGCCCCTTTAACAACCACAGATGTGGCAGGCATGGAAGTTCAGAGCTACATTTGTGTTCACGGTTCCAGCCTTCAATCATCACCATCTGATTCCTTTGCTCCATGGGTTGGAAAACAGCTGTTGTTTCATGGTTCAAAACAATCTGGCTTCACGCCACCAAAGGGAACCATCAGCTGCTTCCGAATGCAATGAAGCTGATGAGAAGTGATTTTGGTGGAACTGCTGTAAACCAGCAGGCTCTTGCTGCCCCGACAAGCTTGGCTTTGACCCACGATGGGATGATCACAGCCCAGCCAGCATGTGAACCCTGCACAAGTGCAGGACAGAGACGGTAACTCACAATTTCAGCGTCTGTAGGATTCGCTTCCAGAGCCCCCAGGCAAAGGCTGTTGTTTGGAACATCTCCAGGGGTGCAGCATTACATCTGTCTGGGAGAATTTATTAAATAACACTGCACTCTGCTGAGCGTTTCCTCTCATGACGAGGTCTGTCCTTTCCGTCTCATGAGATCACACCGAGTCCCTCTGGAGCTCAGGCTCCTCTTTAATTATTAACACCATTCCTAAATATTTCAGTGGGCGCTAACTATCTCTGCTGAGGAAAACACAGCCTCTGACCACAAAGATCCAGCTCCTTGTTCCTGGTGCCTTTCTGGGGAGTCCTTTGGGAAGAGCTGCGGGGCACGGGATGCAGCTTCCACAGGCGTGTAGCTTCCACCGGGGTGTAACTTGGTGTGAGGGCACGATGGCCAACCCAGGGCTCAGCTCCCCAGGGGAATAGCAGGGAACGGGGTGTAGCTCCGCTCCCGAGGAGGGGATCGGGGTCCCGGAGACATCCTCTGGTCCCCACTAGAGGGAGCGACAATCCCGGGCTGGAGCCACAATCCCGGGCGTTGGGACCGCCCGGGGAAACTCCGTGGGCTGCACCCCACGGGCAGCGAACAGGCAGCAGCCAGCCCCTCCCCTTGCATCTCTCCCCTGGGGCAAACAAAGCCTGCGCTGGAAAAGGGAGCACAGCCCAGCTTTCATGCTCTGTGGTAGTCCTACACCTACAGCAGCTGCTGCAAGAGGTCAAGGTGTCGAGTAGATGCTCCATCCTGTGAGAGCAGGGTTTAGACTGGTGCTGAGGGCTCAGATTCTTCACCCATTGCAGGGCCAAGATGTGGGAAGACATGGAGGGTGAGGAGGTGATGGGATGCGAGAAAGCTAAAGGAGATGGTGAAGAGTCCAAGGGAGGAAATAAGGAAGGAAAAGGGCATGAATGAGCAACAGGGAGAGAAGGGAAGGGGCCTCCGTGATGAAATACATCCATGTTACAATTTTCTAGCCACATGTCTCCAGGATGTGGCACAACAGGATGGAAACATCCACATCAATGATGGGGAGCCCAAGCGCTGTGTCTTGGGACATGAAGCAGAGCCAAGGTCCTGAGACAGCCCGGGATACAGGTGGGAAAGACCCACCTGGCACCAGTCCCCTTCCCCAGCTGTGGTCCCCACCAAGGGCAGGAACCATAAACTTGGGCAAAGATGGAGAGGCCAGAGGAGATTTGGGCACTATTCTTAGTACCAGAGGATTTACAATCATGAGAGCAAAGCCTCGACCTCCCTGTCAGGCTGTTACAGAGCACGTTCCCAGCAGAGATGGCTAGAGCATGTGGAGATCTGCAAGGAGAAAAGATAAAAACAGAGCAGGAAGAAAAGGAGAGAGAGAAGGGGAAGGAATCCACACTCCAGTTGCTGCTCTAAGGCTTGAGGGCAGTTCCTACCTTCCTATTTAAAACCTGCCCAGGGAGTGCTAATGATCCTGGCTAATGAGCACCAGCCTGGTAAACACAGCCTGGCTCATCCTCACACCAGATCACTTTGCAGCTTTGCTGAGGCAGGGGTTGTTCTTGTGCCAGGAATGTGGGAGTGCCACTGCCCACCCTAGGCAGGAGACATGGGCAGCTCTGGTCCAATTGCCCCAGGGCTGGCAGGGCCACCCAGTGCTTGGGGCCTCCAGAAAGCTGCCCTCAGCCTGTGCCTTCCTCCTGGAGTAACCCAAACCCAGATTGCATCATCCCACAGTTTTGCTGAATGTGCCATTCTTACCCACATATACCTGGAGAGTTTCTGAGGAACCTGTAGCTCCTCTGCTTCACCCTCACAATCCTGGGAAAAGGAGTGTGGGCAAAGGTTGTGACCACATGAGGTTCAGGAGAGATAGACAAAAACCTGGTGGCCGACAGACCCCATCCTGTCCAAACAGACACAGGAGCCAAGTGTCACTGGGGTCTGCAGCAGCTTGGGGACACTTGGTGTGTCCCAGCCTGGGGATGGGGCAGACACAGTACGAATGATATAGTTCACAAAGCCCAACTTACTGCCCTGCAGCCCAGACCAAGGCTAATTTTAGGTACAAGAAAACAGATAACCTGGGACAAGGGTGTGATGAAGCTCATTTCATCGCCACCAGACACCTCTTCCTGTGTTTGTAGGAGGTGCAGGGGTCTTGGGCTCTTTTCAGACCCCCTCCACATGACTCACACCACTTCTGCCCAGCCCTGTGGGTGGGGATAGGGTGCTTGGGATAGCAGAAAGGAGCCCCTGACCTTGCCTGGAGTGTGCGTCTCACCTCACTGTGGAGGAGAGACAGGCAATGCCAGGGCTGGCAGGAGCTGCTGCAAGAGTGTGGCCAGGGGGTTATTAATAACCTGCTGAGTCAGGGGGGGCTCTTGGGTTTCAACATCACAAGACACAGACGCCGAGCAGCTCAGATGGATCCCCCCATTCCTACTTTTTACATTGACAGGGACAACTGCTGAGCTGGATTGGGGCTACAGCCAGAGCCAAGCACCTCCAGGCATCACGGGGCAGCCCAGCCCCATCCTGATGGTGACTGCAGCCAGTGGGTTCACAGGACAAGGACTGGAGTGGTGGTGTTCCCAAAATACAAGAGCTGCCCTAAAAGAGCTAAGCAAGAAGGGCTGGGGCAGAGACACGTAGCATGGATGAGCTGTGCCAGGACATAGCAGCTACGCCAGCACTGCTCTCCATCCACATAATCAAATCACAGAGTGGAGAGAAAAATGAGTAGCATGGGCTCCATTGTCAGTCCTGTTTCCTGCTTCCCTGCAGGGTCCTCTTCATGATCATCAAAAAGGCTGTGACTGGGGCTGGTGTCCTGCTGCCCAAAGAGTTGCAGCCAAGATCCTTGTGTGATACAGAGGATTTGGAGGATCTTGCAGACACTCAGTGTCTCGATTGCAAGAGTTTTGCTAGGGATGAAAAGCCTCAGGGGATGGGTTAGCTCTAGCTAATGTGGGACTGGATCAAGACCTCCCAGAAAGCGGGTTGTCCCATCTTGGCTGCCACAGGGTCACCTGCAGTTCTGTTGAAGCACTCAGCAGTGTCACACAGGCAGGCTGAGGTCTGCTCGGGGATGGTGATTCCTTATGCATCGCTATGGAAAAGCAGTTGGTGATGTGGAACAGATTAACTTTCAGATGCAGCAGCCCGTGGTCTCAGCGTGCATTGCCAATGTACAGTTTCTCTAGCAACCGTGCAGGAGAGGCTGGAGCAGCAAGAGCCATCCTGAAGTCTGAGCCCAGCCCTCAGGGATGTGTTTGGGGCAGGGACCCCTCACAAACACTCGAACACCAATTGCTCACTGGTCTGTGCTGACATCTGGATACTCACATATAGAGCTCTCTAGGGCCATCTAAATCACTGTGTGGGGTTACTCCTCTGTGTTTGACCTGACCCCACACCCCCATCCTACCCCTGGGTGTGCTGGGATTCAGCTGCGTCTGGGGAGGGAGCACACCCCTGTTTTACTGATGGAATGGTCCATCCAGGCTGGCACCCAGCACGACCATCTATTTTTCCACACAGGACAGGACCAAAATAACCTGTCTCACCCCTCCTCAGCAGCTGTTCCAGGCATCACCCCAGCCACGTCAGTTTACCCCATCCCTTCTTCATCAGAGCACTCAAACCCCAGCATCTGCAATTGCTATTACTGTAGCTGCCACTTGCAGTGGCTGAAATAAGTGAAGTGCTGATGCTCTGCTTGACTTGTGTGTCCCCAGAGAGGTCTCATTTCGTTCTATCAGGCTGTCTGAGCAGCCGAGCCCCGTTCATTTCAATTAGCCCGATAGCTCTCAAATCCTATTTACCTTTATGGAAGTGTTAGCATCTTACTGCTTCCCACACCGAGTCCAGATTAGAGGGTGAGTGAGGAATAGGCACTATGTGATATCACACGCTGATTGTTAACCCTCGCTGCACCCCTTGCGGAGCTGACACACGGCCCTATACTTCCTGCCATGAGCAAACTGAGAGGCAGATAAAACCCTATCAAAGTGACACAGTGAACTTCACAGAGCCAGGAGCAGCCTGCAGCACTAACCCACAGATTAGCCAGAGTCCCAGTCTATGTCACTGGGTTTTAAACAAACTCTTCATGTTTTAGGCGACACATCTTCTGGCAGATAAAAGATGGAAAAGCCCAATGGAGCTGTGGATCCACAAGTCTCCTTTTAGACTAGATGCTCCCTCTCAGCAGGACCTGTCCTTCAGTCCATGTACCCCACTTGGATTTGAACAATCATTTACCATTGCTACACATTCCAGCACTTAAATCAGCTCCTTGAGAGGGAAAGATAAGGTATCAGCTTTCCGGTTCATCTTGCCAGTCTGTCTGTAGCAGATAAGCATGTTGGGCAGCAGGAAAAAGGTTATCTAGAAAGGAAGCTGAGCAACGGTTGCTGTTATTGCAGGAGCCTTTGAAAGAAACTAACCCCACCAGGAATCCTACAACCCATACAAGCCTTTCCCGGCGGGGTATGATTGATGGTTGGAGTCCAGCAGTGCCTTCCTTCTGGGGTGGGAATCATCTTCCCGTATGGCAGAGGGCAGAGCCGTCGAGATGGCTGTGCTCTCCCAGGGAAGGTCATGATCGGAGGCAGGTGCCTAAAAACCTGTTGCTTTCCCTGTGTTGCTCATCTTTCCTGCCCTGCCCTTGCAAAAGGAGGGGTCTAATTCAGCGTCTCTGCTGCTCCTCCAGCACATTTTGAATGTTTCTGGGCTGAGGCGTCTGCAGGAGGGCAGTCCTCTGCCCAAACCTGGGGAACTACTGTTGTGGATTGTCTATGGGGTCCCTGGAAACCAGCACCAGTCACTCCCAGATCACTGATGATCAAGAAGGAGAAGGACTTTCTGACAATCCCCAGCCTTTCTTAATCCAGGTATCCCCTTGCTTTTTGGGATGGGAGAGGGGAAACAAGTGACGGTGTGGGGTTTCATTTACAGCCCAGTAGAAAACATGCCTTTCCTTTGGATGGCTGTGTGTAACTTTATCTTCTGGCTTGTGGTTGCTTTGTTTGCTTGCTTGCAGGTGCAGCAAAGATGTCTGTCAGTTAAGAAAACCCCCAACCCTCCGCCGTTTCCAGTCACACTCACAGATCCCCTGTCTGCCTTCTTGTGATCACCCAGGGACTAAAGACCCCACATCACAGCAAAGCTGGCTCAGGAAATGTCCTCAATTGGGGACTGTAGAACAATCACTGGAGCAAATCCTGCCAGGAAGCGCTTTGAATCAGCTCAGCCACCTTCTCTCCCCTCTCGACCCTCCAGCTCCCTCCTGCCTCCCCTCCCAAGACATCCTCACTGCATCCCTCCATGTGCTCCTCTGTTTTGCTGGTTCCCATTAATCTGTGTTTTATATAACCCCTGACTGGTGCTGGACACAACAGCAAAGCATTATCATGCTATTAATACACAACTTTAGGTTTAGGATTTAAAGCAAATAAACACACACACACACCACACGCACCCACCCCTTCCTGCCCCAGCCCTTGAGGCCAGGGCAAGCAAACCATGACAAACCAGTGCTGGCAGCTCTAAGGTGCAAATCCCAGTGGGCATCAGCACTGGCTGCACCGCAGATCCTCACAGTCAACCTGCACCCAGATGTCAGAGGCTGATTCTTTAATCGCTGCCACAATCCAGAGAGTTTAACTATTGCACAGCTCCTCGGCTGGCACCAAACATCACTGAATATCCTGAGCACTTCAGTCTCTGGGCAAGTGTTTCATGAACTTCCATCATTGTAGCTCTCAGCTTCAATTCCTATTGCTCTTTTGTTCATTAATCTCTGCAGGACTGATGTACCAGCATCTTGCTCTTGCATCAGGCTGCTGGTTCAGGGAGAACCAGCCAGAGAAGGTCTCATACGCCAGGTTGTATCAGAGGGCCAGGGAGTCGACAAGAACAGGGCAGTTTCTAGGCAGTGAAATTTCTTTCTTCTTGGCTGAAATTTGTTAGGAAAACTGGGAGAGATCCCTGCCCAGCACCCAGGTTGCCATCTCCATCGTTGGGAGAGGCTCAGAGGAATCCCACTGTAAAGGGAAGTGCATTGGCACTTCCAGTGGCCCCGAGCCCACGATGCTGGGGCCAGCAGCATTTACCACAGAGTTTCCCGGCTGCTGAGAAGTGACCCCTGGAGCTGCCTGCACTTGAGCCAATTTGTTCCATCACTGCAATTAGCCGTTCATCACAGCCAAGCTGTGAACTAGGTGGTTGTAATACTGCCCAGCTAGAGCAGCCTTCCCAGCTAAGAACCAGGGATTTTCTGTGGGGAAAACCCACCTTGGTGGGGACTGAGGAAACCACAGGTCCCTCCAGGCTATTCAGCATCTCCTCACTGCAGGCAGGTTCTGGCGCTGCTCAGCCTGGCTCAGGCTGTGAGAGGTTAATGGTTTGGGCGAGTCCTGCGATTAACTTTTCCTAAATCTCCAATTCTTCCCTGCTTTCTATTTTTATAAAAAGAAAAAAAAAAAGGGGAGGGGGGGAAGCAGTATTTACCAGGGATTTCACTCAAATAATGAAATAAATGTGATCAGCCTGGGGACCCTTAATCCGCTTTGACTCTTGTGTCCTAGGGAAAGAACACAGAGATCTTTGCTGAGTCCTAGGGAGACAGGGAATGGAGTCCACAGCACCACCTTAAATCAAGTGCTGTGTTCAGACAGACACACAAGTCAGGGATTCTTGGGGTGACACCAGAGAAAAACACCTCTTCAGTCACCTGCTGCCTACATGTCCATGCTCCTGCCTGGAGACTGCAGTGCCAAGGCAGGAACTGCCCACATCTCTACTTCAGATGACCAAAGACACATAACAGCATCACTGTTGTTTGCACATCTCCCATCTGCAGCGTCACCTACTCTGACAGCACCTGCCACCCTACACGCATGCAGAAGGGAGGGAATGTCCCACTTACATAGGCTTTGCCCAACAAATCGAACTGTTAGCCTGGGAATGATGTGGTTAACACAAAAACTTACCTGAAAATCACAAAGGTGATTCTCCCTAACTGTGAAGAAGCCTTTGAGCCCCAGAAGGGAGTTTGTGCCTGCTGGCATCACCCTATGTAGTTTGGGGCTGTAGGGAGCAGTGCTGGGGCTGTGCTGGGAGCTGGAGCTGCTGCATCAAGTTACTGGGATGTGGTTCAACCCTTGGGTCTCTTCATCCCTACCAGAAAAACCCAGAGTGAATAAAAGGGGAGCATTTGCCCAAAAAAAGCCAGTATGGGGTGAATTAGAGTCACACCTGTGCTACCGCCAGCAGACCTTGTATAACAGCCTTCCCAATTCCCCCTGAGCCTCAAACCTGCCAACCTGCTCTCTGGGTACCAACCAGCACCTGCATTTCCCTCCCCATCACCTGCTTCATCCCTGGGCACCATCTAGCCCAAGTCACTCCTCCCTAGGAAAGAGCAGATATGAGCCCCTGGCAGCCCTGACGGGGAAGGGGTTTGTCCCACCTTCCCTTCAGTGCAGCCCCAACCGCAACCACAAAACCAGGTCTTTGGAATAAAACAGCAGCTTAGGTTGCGGAGGGGGGATCTAAACACCCCCGCTGTGGTTCTCACATATGCCCAGATATAATCCAGATTTGCTACTAGCCCTGGCACCCTATTTTCTAAGTACATTTAAATCTCTTTTTGCTGCTGAACATAAGCAGCATCAGTGTGAGGGGAGGAGGAGTCTTTTGCTCTGCGCAGCAAAACCACAAATGAAGTGACAGTCACCACAGCCTGGGACTCTCCTGGCTCTGAGGACACACATGGAGCTGGTGGCAGCAGCTCCTGAGCCCTGAGCTGCTCTCTGGGCCTTTTTCTTAATTCTTCCTTTAAGATCAGCCAAAGGGCAGAAGATGTCCCAGTCAGAGGGATGGAGAGGTGTCTCCTGGCTTGGGAAGGACCAATTCTTCCCAAGTCAACACTCCTATTCCTGAGCAATCCTGAAGGACCTCAAACCATTTGGTATGGGATGTATCTGCACAGAGCAGTCCTGGTGTCCTGTCCTAACTTACCCGGGCCAGCCGGGGCCAAACCTCTGTGTGAACATCCATGTGAACTTCAGGGGAGCAGAGCATGAGGCACAATTGCTAGTGTACGAGTATCACACACAGGCAACACCCACTGGTGTTTCTCACAGCCACTGCTAAACATGAGGCCAGTGGAGGGCACAGCTGGGCAGTGCCTCCAGCACAGTACACAGGAGCCCATGGTCCAGAGCCAAGACCCAGCTCCATCCATCTGACAACCCCCCAAGAGGGAGAAAACCCTCTCCAGGCTGAGAGCTTCTGGGGACTGGCACACCACATCCACATTCCTCCTCACAAGAAGCAGGTGAGGTGGGAAGGCAGATGGCACCTGCTAAGATCTAAAACTTGAAGCCCAAGAGGCTGTCCTTTCCCTTGTGCTGCTGTGCTCTCCTTCCTTCCGAACCAGAACACTCAGGATCCATCCCTGCATGTCTGTGAGTGCAGCACAGTGGGGTGAGTGCTCCCTATGCTGCCTCCCAGCTCCCCAGCACAGCCCCAGGTGAAAACAGAGGATGGTGCCCACAGATGGTACCTTGATGGTGGAAAAGCCAGGTTGTCCTGTCACTGCTCCCCTTGTCGCTGCATCCCTGAGGCAACCTGGCTGGGGATCTTCTGCCTCCCCTGGGAGGTAACAGCCAACCCAGTCACAGCCTGTCCTGCATGTTGGGTGACAGGGATGGTTAGGGAGTGGGACACAGGCCAGGCAGCCCTACCATGGTACTAGCCATCCCTTGCTGTTGCTATAGAGACAGAAGCCAGGTTTTGCAGCAGCACTGCTGGTTGTTTCAGCACTGGTTGTCCCTTCAGCATGGCAGCCAGTGGTTGAGGGATGCTGCCCAGGGCCCTGCTGCTCACATCACTGGGAAGGCTGGGCATGGTTGACTCAAATCTCTGCCTGGCTTTTCCTGATGCCTCAGTGCCCTGATCTGCACTGACCATGTAGGGGTTCTCCCCAAACCCTCCCTACAATGAGCATGAGAGGACTGGGAATACCCTGCTCTGGGCATTCCCCTCCTGTGTGGGAATGAACTCCATCCTGCAAACTCCAGCTCATCCCAATGAGTCACCCCAGTTCACCTCTCCCTGCCCTCTTGCTTTGCTTTGCAACTGCATGCTGGGGTGAGACCGGCTCAGCTGATGTCACCCACTGCAGCAGCTTCTCCAGGCTGTGCTTTCCTGGGTACACCTGCGAAGACCTGGACTAACTCCTCCAAAGCCATCCTGGGTGCACCAGGAGAACACAATGCAAGCAACAAGGAGACTTGCACCCAGGGCCATGGTTGTGGATGGCTCCTGCCTATTTGTGAAGGTGCAATGAAATCCAATAATTCAAAGCAAGCTCTTCTCTCAAAGCTATCAGGGAAAAGTCTTCCCCTGCACTGTGCCTCTTCAGGTACCCTCCACCTCCAGCTACACAGAGGTGCACGCACACACCATCAGAGCTGCAGTGACATGCCTCCATCCTTCCCAGGGGCAGATTAACCTCTGCCAAGTGTGATAATGCCTGGGAGAAGGAGAAAGCACCAAACCTTGCTTCTTCACATAACTCTTTGTAAGAGAAGGAGGTTGGCAAAGGGAAATCTTGGCAGCACCAACGATCCCCTGCTGCTCTGCCTGTGCTGCACCGACCCGCCAGCCTGCGGGTTAACCGGCAAGGCCCAGAGCTCTCCCCTGTTCTGAACACACACAGTGACAACCCTGGGCAGCTCTGTGGGAGGCTCCTCTCTTTAAAGGACACCATAGTCCTCCTTCCAATGCTGCTGCTTCTCCAGCCTTAGAGCTGGCAGTGCAGGAAGTCAGTGGCTCCCAGGGCTCTGCACTGACTTCCCAGCTGGAGAAGCACAACAGGGATAGATCTTCTGTTTAGCTTCTTTTTCATATTAATTATCAAAGAGCAACAAATGTTAGCAGCTTGCAACAGTCATTATCTCCATGTCTTCGCCTTCTCATCGACCAGAAGCAGCTGCCCAACAAGCAGAGACAGATGAGAACACAAGGCCCAGCCGGTTGATCCCTAGTCTTGCAAGGTAGGAGCGTTATACCCACTGGGGATAGGCAGGAGGACAGGGATGGTGGGATCCCTTTGTTCTGCAGGATGCATCCAGCCAGGGAAGGTGATGAGTCTGGTAGTGTCCATCACCTGCCAAACATCAAACTCTCTTCCAAAGACAGAAAACACACACTCAAAAAGGAAGACTCTGTACAAAATAAGGGTGTGCTTAGTCTGTGGTGAGGGGTGATCCATTTCAGAGACCCCACGGGCATCAGCTGGTGAAGACCAGCCAGGTTTCAAGGTGGCTACTTGTCAAGCATGAGGAGCAACAACACAGTGTCTGGGCATCAAACTCCACATTCTATAACCTCGTATCAGCTCAGAGACATGAATTAGCTCAGCCTTGCCATCAAGGAAGGTCAGGAGTGCTCTCTTCATTTCACAGTGGGTGAGACACAGAAACATTCAGGATTTCCCTCTGTAATGAGGCAGCAGAGCCAGGGCTGCCTCCCTGCCCTCTAGTTCACCACTGTAACTGGCTGTACCAGAAAGTAGCCACTGCTGTAAGAGACTTACCTGGGAAACCCCATCTACAGCATCATCTGTCTGGTGCAATGTTAAAATCATGGCCATGAAGACACAGAAAAAGCCTCTTAGCTGTGTTACCTAGACCGGCTTAGCAAACTCACCACGATCCAGCACAACACCTATTCAATCACTCCCTACTGGGATGAAAATGGGCAGCTTGTGCTTGTCTTTAACCAGACCAAACCCCTCACCCCCCACCCCACACTGTCACAGAGGCTGTCACTGAACAGCAGATGAAAGACTGCCTCCAGCATCCTGAACGCTTGACTACATCCACCCCATCCAAAGCAAAACATCAACGTGATCATTTCTAACCCTCTCTCAGCTAGACCGCAGGACCTCGTCCACGCTGACTGCGTATCTCAGAGCTGCACTGAACTGGCTCGTGTCCCTTCCCTCATGATAAGGACCAAACAGGGCAGGATTGTGATGATTATTTATTATCTGCGAAGGGCCGGCAGTGTCCTGACTGTGCAAGAGACAACTGTTGGGCTTAAGAAAGGAAAAAGCACTGTAGCCAAAATCATTTAGCCTCAAAAATAGTCAACCACCGTGTTCTCAGGGAGCTCTCAGGCGCTGCCCATCCTGAGGACATCTGGAGGTGCCCACGTGAAGCACCCAAACAAGCAGCCATGCAGCTCATTTTCTTCACCCATAAAGCTCAGTGCTGTCCAAACAGCGTTCGAGAATGTGGCCAAAACACAGCAGTGGCCCTTGATTGCTAAAACCCGATCCATTGCAAACAACCTTTAATTGTCAGGTGGGGAACCGCCACTACTCGTGGAAGTGACAACAGCTTCCAACAAACAACGGGTAGAAAATACTGGGAGGGAGGCTCTTAAAGTATCTGCTCGTTTCCAGCGGAGAGACGTCAAGTCCCCCGAGTTCACCAGATGGATATCAACATCTGACACGTGTTGGAAGACATCCATATCAACTCCACCAGCCTGAACTGTAAGTAGCCAAAAACAAAGCCAGACAGGACATCTGTGATGTGGTGCCGTCCGATCATGACGCGGGAAAAGCCCACACAAAAGGCCCAGAGGACTAGCAGGATCCGGAGAGGGATGGCCAAGACTAGGTGGTTGAGGAAGAACTTGGAGAGCATGGCCACTCGGCTGGCGTGTCCGGCTGGAAACGCATAGGTGTCCATGGTCAGGTAGTCCAGCAAGCTAGGGGTGACGTCGTACGGTCCTTTCCGCTTGGCCAGCTTCTGCAAACCAGCCACAATCAGGATGTCCAGGAGGAGGGCTGCAAAGTGAGAGACACAGAGGGAAAGGTCAGAGACCAACCCAGAGTTAAGGGCAGCTTTCAAGGCAGAACATTCAGTGCTTGTCCCTGTCTTCATATAAAGGTTTGGGGTCAGTTCCAGCCGTGGTTCAGCTGTACACAGCAAACCCCATCCTCAGCCCAGCACCTCGAGGTGAAGGAACCCTCCCAGTTCACCCATAAGGAAGAAAAGTATCTGGG
>VZRI01008090.1:303627-321206 GCA_013397515.1 Upupa epops | reverse complement strand
TGTGGCAGGGGGATTGGACTGGATGATCTTTCGAGGTCCCTTCCTATCCCTAAGGATTCTATGATTCTATACTATTATCACCATCTCACAGAGGACAAACCCAAACCCTAGAGGCAAGTGATTCTCTGGGGGATAAGAGAGCAACTGACAGAGCTAAAATTACAAGTCTTTTGGCCCTTGAGCCACAGGACTGGTGCCTCTGTTTCTGTCCTGCACCCCATGCTTTAGAACCCTCTTGTTGCCAGGCCATATATCTGACTGGAGTGGCTCTGTGCTGGGGTCACCAGGCTGCAAGGAGCAGTCAGTGAAAGAGTGTCCCACAGCACTTTCCAGAGTCATTCTTGGTTCTGGCCTGAAGCCACCACCTCCCTCCTGCCCAGAGCTAGTGAGCAGCATGGCACTGCCCTGGCAGATTTCACAAGGAACGCTAGAAGACAACGAGACAAAGGGAAGGCCATAAAATGCTTCAGAAACAGCACCTTGGTGTGTTGGAAGGTGGACAACACCCCCCTGCATGCTCTCCACCTGCCCCTCTTCTTCTGCTGAAGTGCTGAACACTCANCTTTCGAGGTCCCTTCCTATCCCTAATGATTCTATGATTCTATACTATTATCACCATCTCACAGAGGACAAACCCAAACCCTAGAGCCAAGTGATCCTCTGGGGGATAAGAGAGCAACTGACAGAGCTAAAATTACAAGTCTTTTGGCCCTTGAGCCACAGGACTGGTGTCTCTGTTTCTGTCCTGCACCCCATGCTTTAGAACCCTCTTGTTGCCAGGCCATATCTCTGACTGGAGTGGCTCTGTGCTGGGGTCATCAGGCTGCAAGGAGCAGTCAGCGAAAGAAAGAGTGCCCCACAGCACTTTCCAGAGTCATTCTTGGTTCTGTCCTGAAGCCACCACCTCCCTCCTGCCCAGAGCTAGTGAGCAGCATGGCACTGCCCTGGCAGATTTCACAAGGAACGCTAGAAGACAACGAGACAAAGGGAAGGCCATAAAATGCTTCAGAAACAGCACCTTGGTGTGTTGGAAGGTGGACAACACCCCCCTGCATGCTCTCCACCTGCCCCTCTTCTTCTGCTGAAGTGCTGAACACTCATTAGTCATTTCTTGTTCCTAGTGGCCTATCACAGCTCGTGGCTTTCTGCCTGAGGGACACCCTACACCCCCCCATCCCTGCACACAGGGTTGGGGGTTAACACCACCCCAGCCTGAGCAAACCCGGGCTTGTGGCCACAAAAGGACCATCTCTGCAGCCACAGGTCTCAACACCGAGTCACCTCCCTTATATAACTGCTTCGGGAGTGAAGCCATCAGCACTTGCCTTCATCCTCCTCTTCATGCCCTCCGCTCTGCCCCAGCTGACAGGTAGTGTCATTCCTATTTCCTAGCATCAATCTGATTCTTCTTTCATCCCCTCATCTGCTGTTCCACATCCCTCCTAATTACTCAGGGCGCTGATTCCATCTCCTCGCAGCAATGAGGAGGAAATATTTTATCACCATCGTGAGCTCAGGCTGCTCCCGCAGCAGGAGAGCGAGGGGCTCCCTGCCTGGCTCTGGGGCCCTGACAGAGACAGTTTCGTGAGAGCTGACAAGGCTTCAGGCGGATGGATGGGAGTGCGGCGGTGGCAGGGACTGGGAATGAGACAGCGCATCGGGGGCAGGCGGTTCCTCCCGCCTGCCTGGCATCTGCCAAGGGTTGGGAAGTGCAGAGCTGTCACGGTGGCTCTGCTCCTGCAACGTGCCACCTCTGCACTGCCAGCCCCCGGCATCGATGGGGAAGGGGCTGCCATCTATCCTGGATCAACTGCCTCCTTACGGGAGGGCTAGTCTTCCTCAGGTGCAGCTCCTTCTGCCCACCATAGAAGCATAGAATCATCAGGGTTGGAAAAGACCTTCAGGATCATCTGCCCTGTCTGAACCACTCCTGGGCTCTTGGAGCTGTGGAGGAGAGAAGAACTAGAGGAAAAGGTCTGGGCAACAGCTCCTTGGTAGCCGGAATGGCAGAACAGGCAGTAACAGGACTCCAGTTTCAACACGAGAAGCAGGAGGCTCACAGGAAGGAAAGGTGGATGGGTGGCATCTGAAATGAGGTGGCAAGGAGCTGCAAGGAGGTTGGTCACAGCACCAGTGGTAGCAATGGGCTTTGAAGGACCAGGAAAGCCATTATGGCATCACTGGGCTTCCCAGATCACTCCCAGCCCAGCTCCTCACCCCATCAAGGTGACACCCCATAGCTCTGATTCAGCAGAGTCTCAGGAGCTGATTGTCAGAGCTCATTGCCTGCGCTGCCCATCAGTCTCACTTCACCATGGCCAAGCTGGGTGTGAGCTGAAGCTCTGGAACTCAATCTCAGGAGGCCAGGCTCACACATTCATTTCAGACAGACGTTGCACCAGCGCTGCCAAGAGAAGACTGGCCCAAGCTCCTCCTGCTGAAGTCAGCAGTTTATTGCATCGCTGAAGAGCCCAGCCAGAACTCAGGAACCAGTCTGGACACTGAAAAACTCCCAGCATCTCCTCCATGCTGTCCAATATACCCAGCACAGACCATTTCCCACCCGTGGATCAGCAGCCCACATGCCATGTGCTTTAGCAACGGGCGGTGCTCACCTCTCCTGTCAGTGTTTTGCACTTAGGAGATTTTTCTAAGGTCAAAGGCGATGCCAGAGCAACCCGAGGGATGCAGGAATGTGTGCACGGAGGTGTTCAGGGCACGGAGAACAAGCCAGAGAGCTGTTGTAATAACCCCTTCATTCAGAAGATGAATAAAACGAGCCTTCAGTACTGCTAGGTTGGATTTTCATCAAATGATGCACACAAAGCAGAGAGGCTCGTTTGCCCACGTTTCGGGATCTGAAGGCATGACAGCATCAAACCTGGGGGTTAATTTGCTGCTAGAAGTAAAAAACCACCGAGGATCCCTCTGTCTGGTGCTTTTTCTTTCACTTCCCCCTGCACTTTCTGTTCCTTCCATGAAGCAGCTTACCTGTGAAACAGCCCCAGCAGTCCTGCCCTGGCCCCTGAGGCATGAGGGGAGGTCCCACTGCCTTCACTCAGCTCCAGGTCCTAGCAGAGCCCCTGGAAGCTCCACTGCACCCCTGCTCTCTCCCACTGCTGCTGCTGCCAGCAGCCAAACACTGCCAGAGTGAATCAGCATGAAGCTCTGCTGCTGGCAGCACAGCCAAGGGCTCAGCTCTCCCCTGCACACACAGATGGTGCCATCATCCAGCACCCCCGACCCAGGCCCTACTCCTGTTCCATTCCCTGCTCTTCATACCCTCTTGGATTTAGGTTCACTTGCTTTTTCCCCCTGAACACAAACCAAACCACCCCTCTTCAGGTGGGGACATCCATGCCAGCAGCAGTAGCTAAAGGGTTAACTGTCTTCTGGCATCCTTGGTGGGTTCAGCTGCAGGTGGGAGTCTCTGCACTGGGAAGGTGCCTGCTGGCTACCAAAGCGATTGCACATGAAGCTCCTTTGCCCAGCACCACTTAGCCACCTGCAACCCATCACCTTTGGGGTGCCCTTCTCCTGTCCCCAGCACAGAGCTGTGCAGCTCCTTCAGGCTGAGGTGACTGAAGGCTGGAGGAAACAGAGCCTGGGTTGAGAGTACAGAGAGGAGCCTGCAGCTGAATCACCAGCCTGTACTGCCACACTGCTCTCTGGAGACAGCCGGGGCTGGCAGCGATGCAGCAGAGATGGCAGAGAGCCACCAACCCGGGGCGGGGGAGACCGCAGAGGCATGGAGTTTTCATTTTGAGCCATCACACCTTGCCCCCAGCTCCAGGTAGCGTTTGGGATTTAAAACAGAGGCAGCAGTGGATGTAAAACCCATAGAGAGTTGGATTTAAAGGCGCAAAGGAAGGTTAAACTCTCTCCTGTCGCATGGTTCTGGAAAAGATCCGGGATATCCCTTCTGAGCCAGGATGAAGGGAAAGAAACCTTCAGCTTGCCACTGCAAACCCACCCAATCATCCAGACCTCTGTTAGCACCTAGAGCTTCCCTGAGGCACAACCCCACAGAGCAAGTCTTGTCTGCTTGTGACAATTTGAGCACCAGAGATTGCCTTGGTGTCACAAATAACCAACATCTGGCATCAGACACAGGGTAAATGAGCTGAGAGCAGCCCCCTGGGCAGACGGTTTCTATCTGTTAATAAGGAAAGGAGAACTATTATCAACCGTTAGGAACCCATTAAGAGCAGAGCGATGAGCACGAGGACAAGCCTGAAGCATCGTTGCAGCAGAACCAAGCTGAACCCCAAAGCTCCTGTCTCTGAGAACTTGAAACACTCGAACATCCCCTGTCACCAGAAGGTTCTTTCCATCCCAGCGTTGGAAATGCCATTGTAGAGGGAGCTGAAAGAGGCTGAGGATGGCACAAGCACCCTTAGAGAGATCCAGGCTGGAGCCAGGGAGCACTTCCAGGGGTGGAGGCGGATCCCAGGTGAGATGTTTACACAGACACCTTATCAAAACTGCAGCTGAAAACCAACCTGGGTGCTGGTCTGGGGATGGGGTAGGGGGAGGCAGACAGGAGAAAGGCAAAGAAGCCCTTGGCCTTGTCTGCTCCTGCAGCCACCGTTCACATGACTTCAGGCACATGGGGCTGCTCTGCAGAGCCCAGGTTGGGACATTGGGATCAGAAACAGAGTCACAAGCTGGACTCACCTTGCAGAACTGCAGCTCTAAGCAGAGAGAGGAAAAGCTGGAGGTAAATGCCCAGGAATGAAGAGTGCACCCATCTCGTGAGCTCAGGAGTTGCCCATGCGTGGAAGCAGCCCCATCTGCCCAGCCCCAGCCCCATCTTAAAGCAGACAGACACTGAGGATAACTCAGCACCTGGGCTTCAGAGCCTGCAGCCTGCTCTGACCCAGCTCCTGCAGCACTGGAGGCCAAACCGACCCTGCTGAGATGGCACATGCTGCCTGCCACAGCTGCTGAGGCCATGTGTAGGGCCAGGGATGGCTTTGAAGAATTTCCAGAATGTCCCAGATCAGCCAAGGAGTGAACCCTGGACAAAGGTCACTGCTCCTCGGAAATGGTTTCTTTTCCTTCGTAATTAGAGTGAGTACTGTTTCTCCACTTCTTATTTTACTTACATGTCCCCTCCTACTGCTTCTGAGCTCCCCAGTTCCTCCTGTGGGCATCAGGCTCCCCAGCCAGGAAAACAAGCTGTTAGCAGCCTTGACATTAGTGAGAGATGCAGGTTTCAAGAGCATCTTCCCCCTCGCTCCAGTGGGGTTGGTGGAGGCTGGAGGAGGTCCACTCCTCTAGCTCAACTCTTCCACTCCATTCCCTTCCCCAGATGTGGCACTGTTAGGTGTAAGAGCTGACAGAAGGACAGATGGCAGGACACGCCGAGGAACCAGTGAACCAGCCACTGCGGCGTTTTGGGGGAAGGTTATTTTTTGGCTGAACAAGCAGCAGAGTGGGGTAAGTGGCCACGGGGAGGTGAAAAAAAACCCCACCCGTGGTAGAAAGCAGCATTGTGCAATTAATTTTAAAAAGCCACAACAACAACTAAAAATAGACCCGCTGATTAGAAACAGCCCTGAGTGCAAACACAGGCTGCCTGGAGTTCTCCCCTTGGAGATCCTGGGCCCCTGGGAGCTGGGCAATCTGCATCTCTGCAGCGGTTACTGGGGGTCTGTGGAGCCTAGGGGTGAGAAATGGATGAGAGGGTGAATGCAGAGAGAAGAGCTCGTGCTGATGGGGAAAATGCACTGGGATGGCTCTGATGCCTCCCAGAAGGGCTTCAACAGCTTGCAGTGCCCCAGTGCAACTCCAGCATGCCCCAGGACCAGGCACTGCAGCACTCATGAGTACAACAGCACTGTATGGGGTGAGCTGGAGGAAGAAACCTGTCTTGGGCTGGTGACCAACTGCATCTCCCATCCAACAGATGCTGGGCTCCTCACTTGAACTGGGCACTGTTCAGGCTTGTGTGTTTACACCCCACTGCCTTCAATAAAGCAAATGGGAAACAAAATACTGGGGCTGGATCGTGGTGCTCAGGGGGCCTCCAACCATCACATCTCACGGGGTATTAAAGACCCAGCCCAGCTACAGCTGTCCATTCCCTGGACAGATGGAAATGGAGAGCAAGATCAGAACTGTGTTGCAGGTAGAAACGTGGTGATTTCTTTAAAGAGGCCGAAAAAGAGATGGTTCATTGGGTCCCCCCTCTCCCACCCCCATCATGATGGGCTCTCCCTGCTCGCTGCTCCTCCCAGCAACTCACCTCACTGCTCAGTGCTTCTCCACCTTCCTCTGCCCAACCACTGCTGCTGTCAAGGCGTGTTAGAGGCAAAACACACTCACCCATTTCTCAGGGTCTCCCTGTGGGCCAAAGCTGGCCTCAGCTTCTCCAGCAGGGACGGCTCTGCCTGAGCAAACAACCACTGTCCCCTTTGGGCTCCCGGCAGGGGCAGTGGGAAGCTGCTCCCAGAGTGACAGACATCAGGATGAGTCATTTCCCATGTTTATTCCCCCTCTTCCCATTCAACAACACTCACCATTCTATTCGCTTTCACTCTGCATTCAGGCTCTGGACCACCTCACCCGCTCACTCTGCACTGAGGTTGGGTTTCAGCTCGCTGCAGCTTCCCCAAGGGCTGCACTGCTGGCTGCGGGGCTTGCAGCATCCTCAGCACCCAGCCACGACCTGAGCTGCTCAGTGCTGCCCAGTACCAAAGGGCTATCAGACCATGGGTCTGACAGAGCCCCTCTGCAGGTCCCTGGAAATCCCCACCCCTCACCCTGCCTTTCCCAACCACAGTCAAATGGGAGCCAGCTCGTTACCGACTGTCCTTGATCTGAAGGGACACTGCAGAGTCGCCAGCCTGCCCTGCAGTGAACAGTTGATTTCGCTATAGAGGAAGCAGGCGAGGAAGCAGAGGGGGCAGGGAAGCTGGGAGAGCTGGGCATCGCTGCTGCTCAGAGATGCCTGAGCTCATCAGCTGTGAAAGGATGAAGGGTGAGGACCAAAGCACCAGAGACTGCTGAATCGGGGCAGAGCAATCAGAGGCCAATGAGCAGCCTAATGTGATGAGGAAGACTATTAATGCCGGGCTGGACCTGTGTCTAGATGCTGATGCAGGGGGTGGGCTTGTGAGTCGTTCCCTGTTCACCCACCACAGGTCAGCTATGCTGCGTTACTTGACATTTAAGTGTTTCCACCTCACTGGGCAGATGTGCTGCACAGGCTGCAAACTTGCTGAGAGCTCAGGGGACACTGGCAGGGCTGGCAGAGGAGCAGGACTGGGGCTGAACCCACTCTAAGTGCCAGATTTTCCAAGAAGGGGATGGTTCACCCCGGGCACAAGATCCTGAGTTGCTCTCCCCTTCCCTGCTGAAGCATCATCTGCCCTAACTCAGAAAATCCACTGCCTCGCAGCGGGAAAATGAGAGGGGAAAAAATAGACACATCTGGCCCCAAACCATCTCTGGAGCTCTGGGCTCAGCAAGCTCTGCTGCATACGGACTGATCCATCTGCCGTGCGGCTCCCCGGGTTTGGGCTGCCGAGCCCTGAGGCTCTACGGGATGAGCTTGTCTCTCCTGCCTGGGTATTTAATCTACTCGGTGACCTTTCCCAGCAGCGGGCTCTACTATCAGGGTTTCCATCACACAGACTCCAAAGAAAATCACGACAGTACCTGACGCATCTCTGGATTGTTAGAGCAGGGTCAGTGGGGTCTCGAGAGGCGTAGTAAAGGCACTTCTCCCTCCTTCCTTGTGAAGACACTGAGTTCCTGCCTATCTGGTCTTGCTTGGAAGCTGCTGGGGTGGGAATGCTGAGTCCTGGCCATATATATGCATTTATGTGTATAGATCTATATGGCTCAGGTTAAAGCCACAGCTCTGCAGGGGACTCTGCTTCAAAATGTCATGGCTCGGTTCCCAGTCAGACTAAAGCTAGGTCAGTACTTGAGGAGAAGGCTGGAGAGAGCGAGGCTGCTTTCCTGCTGACCTTCAGGAGTGGAGAAGTGACCCTGCACTCCCCTCCTTTCCCCCTCCTGTAGCAAATCACCCATCCTCAGCCTGCCATGCGGCTCACAGTGATCCATCCACCCCGTGGCACTGCTCTACTTGGTGGCGGTAAAGGCTTAGTGACAGCAGCAAAGAGCCGACCCACCCGTCAGACATGGGATGCAGAGCCAGCTGGTGATGGATGAGGACTGGGGCCTGTGTCACCGAGGCAGCAGGCAAAGGCAGGACCAAGGGCTTCCTCTTGATCTAACCTGAACAGCTCTTTCAGAACCCAAGACCAAAGCAGACCCAGGTAGCGGCTGGTATTCCAACCAGAGCATGGCAGGCGCTGTCTGTGCAAGGGTTAACGAAGCAGGGACATCCCGACAGGTAACTGAACAAGGGGCTGATTTGGCTCTAAGCACAACACAGGGACCTCACTGGAGCGACCGCTCTGGGCTGCTGACCCTATTCCATCCCCACTGCAGTAAGAAGGCGCAGGGACCTGGAAAGACCATCAGTGTAACGAGATCAATCCATTTAGCTTAATAAATAGGAGGGGAAGAAACGACTTGAGCACCATCCACAATATTGAAAGGCTGAAAAAATGTTGGCTGAAAAAGCTATTGAGCAGAGGAGCAGAGGGATCGCAGGGAAGAGAGGAGTGAAACTAAAAGCAAAGCACTCGTGACAGTACCTACCACTGCAGTAACACAGAAACGGTTTTCACAAGCTCCCCCTCCCTGTAATCGTTCCGCACACAGAGCAGTTGGGTTTTTTCCCTTCACAATTGAACGGGAATAAATGAAGGGATGTGCTAGAGCCTGTATGTTGCCGGGGGTTAAATCGATGAGCCAAATGTTCTTTGCTGGCTTTGCAGTCAATGAATCACTACATTTGGATCAACGTCCTCACCAGATGGATCAGAACCAGATACTGAGGGACTGCTGCCCCCAGGCTCTAACAGACTTCCTGGTTCTGAAGCAACTCTGGGAATTTTAGTGGAAGTTTTATATCTCCTTCCCCCTGAAAACCCCAGGAGAAAACCACGTTGTTTTCAATGCACTTGTCGTGAAACCCTGGTGTTCGCCCTGAGAAGCTTTAACGGTCCTCAAAGTTCCCCCACTGCCAGACAAACAAAATGAACTTTGAGGGGGGAGGTTTCCTGAGCTGATTTTCTCAATTTGAGCTGGGGGGGGGGCAGATTTTCTTCTCTCTACTCTTCAAGAGCAGGCTGGAGATGCTGAGAGAGGCTTCCTGAAAGCACATTCTGGCAGCAGGATTTTTACCGTGGGCACAGCTATCTGATTCCTTCCATCTTTTCAGTAACAGGCTGTGAGCTCCTCTGGCTGGTTGACATTTGCTGGAAAAGACTGTGATGCGAAGGAGAATCAATACATTCCATCACAGATGACAAACAGGGCAGGAAAACGTCGCTTGGGGTTGCTCATCAACATCTGCAGTTGGGACGGATGGAGCATCCCAGGGTCAGACCTCCCCCCCCCCCCTTCACCTGAAATGCTCCCACATGTGTTGGCAAAGCTCCTGCCAAGAGCTCCTCAGGCGCAAGTGCCCCCCCTCCATCTGCAGTGGTGCTTCTGCCAGGTTCCCAGTCCCATTTCAGCAGTCTCCTGTCTCCTCGCCTTGAAAGCCTGATTGCAAATCCTAAACAAGTGCTCTATGATGGGCTGGCTCCCTGCCCAGAGACTGCATCAGAAATGCTGCTTGATGTCTCAAACTCTCAGCGAGCAGGGAAAAGAGAGGAGAGGCAGGGGAGGTGAGGAAGGGGACCATTGACAACCCCTACTTCCCTCTTCCCAGAATAGGGAAGAACCAGGAGTTTCCCTTCGCTTTGACCTGTCCCAGCCCAGGAGGGCTTCACACCACATCTTCATGGATTTCAGCCCCAGGAAAGCAGCAGCGAGAAGGACTGAGGATGCAGATGCAGCTGTCATGCCAGACCCTTCTCCTATTTGCTCAAGACCCCACTCACTTCTCACGAGGCCTAGGTAGGTCCATCAGCCTCACAGTCCCCAGCCAGACTCCCTCCTTCCCCAGCAGCGCTGGAGTTACAGCAGCAGCTACTATGACACTCAGAGTTCCTGACTGCAATCTTAAATATCAAACCAAGGCCAAACTCACAGCAGAGATCTGCTCTGTGGGCTGATACAAGTGCTGCAGAGGAAGGTCTGACAAGAGAGGATCAGGACACCTTGGTCAGTCCCACCAGTCCACGTTGTCTATGTGGAGGGTGAAGTGGAGCTCGTTGGAGGCTGCCAGACCTATGGAGATGTCATCATGCTGTGCTCTAGTCCTTCAAAACATTTAGCTACTTTCTTTCTTAGCAGGCAGAGAGGAAGGATGGAACTAGTGTGTCCACACAAGGAAGGGAGACTTCAGATCCCTGCCCCACATTGCCCCCAGATACCACACGTGAGCTCAAAGACCTGGAGATGCAGGTCGTGGTGCAGGACTGAGCTCTCCCAGTGATGACCCCGATACTCAGAGAGGTGGCTTTGCATTTGGCCTCCTCACATGGCAACAGAAGGGCAAGAAAACCCTTCTTGTTTTGAAGCCAAAGCTGACCCGAGCCCTTTATAAGGATCTCAAATGTTTTGGAGTCAAAGAGGTCAGTTTTCAGGCTCCAAAAGCGTCAAAGGCTCTCAGGTCAAGAGACATCTGGAAACGCTGCTGGTTCGTGTTAGTCACCTACTATTTCATCCTGGTGCCCTTTTCAGCTGAGCTTCTCTTCCCAGTGAGGGGCTGACCCAGCGCACCCAGGAGCCCCTGGAAGAACTGCTGACGTCGGCAGGCTCTGCATCACGCCGATGCTATTCTGGCTTCTTCCCCGTGATGGCCTCCCTTCATTAGATGTCACAGCACGAGGACAGTCTCTTTCAAAGGCAGAGGGGAGAGAAGGCAGCTCCTACTGTGCTTTTCAAGCCAGTTCAGAGCAGTCTTCGCCCTCTCCAGAGGATGAGCTTAGGAAAAAAGACCCCAGGGCAGTGTCGCAGAGCCCAGATCACAGTCACTTGGCCCCTACAGACAGGACATCCCTTCCCTGAGGTGCCTCTGAAATGAAGTCTCCCTGTGTCCCCTCTCTGAGAAGCAAAGGCCTAAACCTGAGGGGGATTCGGTTTCTCTTTCCAATAAAATGCAAGAGCTCTGATCGCTGTTTTTCTGAGGAGGGTGAAACACGGGGCTGGACCGCGGCCACATGAGACAGGAATTAGTCACAATGAAAAATACGGTGACTGGGACCCATGCCAAAGGCAGAAGAATGAGAAGAGCACAGTTCCCAAGTAGTCATGGCCAGGGTGGGCTAGGGCCAGGATCTATAGTGAGTCACACCTACAGCTCAGCCGGTCACCGGTGGGACATCAGTCCCCACAGGTCAGATGGACTGAGATGCTCAACTGAGAGGGCAACTCGTTGTACACACCCCAACCTCAGGAAACAGGGACATGGACCACCGCACAGGGAAAGACTAGCAGGAGAGAGAGAAGGATCCCAGCCCATCTGCACAGCCTCTGGGTCAAATCAGTGCAGGGAAATGGGGTCAGCAACGAGACAGCTCCTCCTGGGAAGAAGGATGTGAGATCAGACGGCAACAGAGGAGACAGGACTGCCTTACACAGCAGCCAAGACACGGAGTCAGGCTCTGTTCTGTTTTCCTCAAGAATATCGGATCTCAAGGATTAAAATCTTTGTGCTTTCCCCAGCTATCAAACCAGCCCAGACAACCAGGGGTGGAATAGAAGACGTGGCTGCTGGCATCCACCTGAACGTCACACACGGTGCCTTGGCATGATTGGACAACCCCGCCCCACGCATGGTCAGGGACCTGCTCCAACCCCATGGTGTCACCAACTGCCAAGGATTGCTCCGTCCCTCTTAGACAACTCCTTGCTGCATCCATCCCCCACAGCTCCCAGGATGGGGACGGCCAAGAGGAGCAGCAGCACTGGCCCTAAAGAGCATTGCTCCTTCCTGACCACATCGGCGGCTGGGAGCTGTCAGAGGAGGAGACCTAGAACTTCTGTCCCTTGTGACCAGGGCTGGGCTTTCCCATGGGGAGGGAGGTTTGCCACTCACCTAGCAGCAGGTTCATGAGGACCTCTTGGCCTGCCAGCGTGCTGCTTTTCACCAGGCAGATGAGGGTACCCGCAATCCAGGGGATGCCGTGGCCTGTTATCCCCAGCAGGTTGATCATGGAGCGGGCGCCACCCCAGGAGGAGGCTCTGTTGGCACACACTCCCAGCCTCTTGGACATGCAGATATCGATGGCCAGCAGGGAGTTGAAGGCGATTCCCTTGAAGGATGGGTTGAGCTGCATGCAGTCCTCTTCGGGCAGCTGCTGCGACTGCCTCCGCTCCTTGGTGTTGTTGTTCTGGGCACCGGCTGCCCCAGCCTGGCCGCTCTGCTTTCTGCCAGAGCTCCTGCTCTCCTGAATCCCTTTCAAGGGCTGGTTCAGGGAGAGGAACTCAGCCCTGTTGAGGACGTTGTTCCTGTCTCTCGCCCGGGAGCGCGGCTGGGATGCCGGCATTGCAGTCTCTCTCTAACGCAACCTGCTCTGCAGACACCGGCAAGGAGAGAAATCCCTCTTCTCCCTGCAGAAGGCTTCCCCCCACGCCCACCCTCCCGAGCTGTGAATTTAGGAAGCCACAAAGGTTCCCCTGGGTTGCCGTTGCCCCCAGCACAGGCTGCAGCTGTTAAATATAGAGTAAGGAATGCACATGGCTGTTTACTTCATGGGCCTAGCAAGCTTGGAAAGCAAATTAATGCCAGGCTTGGCAGCCACTCCAGTGCCAGGGAAAAAGGTTAAACAGCCAATAGATTGGGAGAAGAGGAGGGAAAAGCGTTGTGCCAAAGGTTGGTTGCTTCTGGCCTGGTCTATTTAAATCTTCCAATTGCTTATTCCCCTGGGCTGCAGGGGAGACTGGGAAACGTAGTTTCTTTGCACTGCAAATCCCATTTCAATAGCAGAGAGTCAGAGATAGAGGAGACCGGGACATCCCCCCTCCCCACAGCAGCCGATATTGCCCCCAGATTTGCAAGCGCTGAGGTTGGGCACTGGCACCGAGGTACCCTCTCCCTGGGTATCTTCTTGATTTGTCTGGTCTGCAGCATCTCCCACCGTGTGAGGGCACTGGAAGCACCACCTTCTTCTCCCTGGTAGAGGATACCCTTCCAACATCACTAGCCCAGTCCTCCCTCCCCACTCAGGGTCTGTCCCTGCAGTGACTGCCATCACTCACCTGCTTCCTGGAGCAAGGAGCAGCATCGCCTGGCTCCCGATTAAAAGAGACACCGCACTGCTAATGAATTCCCGTCCTGCCCCCAGTGCCGAGCGTGGCCTCAATACCACAGGCGTTTCTGCCCTGTCATCTGGCATCGCAGACCCCACGCCGGGAGCAGGCAACAGACGGTGCCCTGGAGAGGCAGCACAGGTACCAGCACCCAGGCAAGTGGGTATCTTGGGCTGGGGAGGAGGAAGGCTTCCCGCAGTGCGGGCTGGATGCCATGGGCTCATGCCAGGCCTTGGGGAGTCTTCCCGAGGAGGACAGGGGAGATGTGTTGTCTCTTCTGGCACAAGATGCTGTGCTCCATCACTTTGTCCATGCACAGTGGTTATCAGCTCCCCAGCTTCCCACTGCAGCTGGGGTGACCCCTCTGAGGCAACTCGTAGCCACTGACCACCAGTGCTGAGACCATCCCATCTGTGCTCACAGCTCTGAATGATCCTGAACCTCAGCTGTGGGGATCTAAGCCTCGAGCACTGCTGTCAGAGACCGTCCTTTTCAGTTCCTCCTGCCCAGAGGACAGCAGCCTGCTTGACCCAGGCCCATCCAGGCTGCCATCCCCGAGTTTCCTTCCCTGGGCACTGGGCTGTCACACCACCCACACGCTCAAGACACGGGACCATCCCTGTGCAGATAGGATGGCAATCCCCCATGGGCACAGAAGTGACGGATATTGCCCCATGGGGCAGAACCCGCATGCCTCTTGGTGCCAGTGGCATCTGCCCACATGAATGTGCAGTCACAGAGGGCAGTGCTCGTACAGGTTGTTCCCTGGCAATTGGGCCCGCAGGTGGCTTTGAAAGTCTTGTTCCAAATGCTCCAGAGAGAGAAACACAAGGTGGTTCTTGGTGTTCAAATACAAAACCCCTGCACTTTCCATGCACTTTTTATTCGCAGATCTCCAAGGCCTCTAGATGAACCCTGCATCCAACCTGTGCCCATCTGACAGACGGACCAGCCAGAGGCACAATGCTTGGCCAAGCAAGTGCCAAGGTCCTGAGGAGCCCTCGCCCCTGGGCTTTGCTCATCATTCCCTTTCTAATCGATCAAAGACAAATAACAGACATCCCTTCATTTCTGAATCAACCCTCCAGGAACCTACCCTGACCTGTGATGAAGATCCTAGCTGGATCAAGAGCTTGTTCTCCGCTTGGGCACCCCCAGCCAGTCCACAGTCCCCAGGTACCATCCGGGGCTCTGGCAGCCAGACACTGCCCCATCACCAACACCCACCAGCTCCCATCCCATCACCGGCTGGGCAGCAGCATTCCTCTGCTACGGCAGAAGTCAGAGCCCCATCCCTGTCTGCCTGTCCCCATCCCGGCCCTGAGACGTGGCAAGTCCCAGCCCAGCTGCCATCAGCTGAGGAGATAACCGTCACCTCTGCTTTCACTCCGCTGGAACCATCACCTCCGCACGGGATGGCCTCTCGTTCCTCCCACTCCACGCAGGGCTGCTCTTTGCAAACATCAGTGGGCAGAGGGTTAAAGCGCTGGTGGCCGGGAGCCTGCAGAAACAGGGAGACTCATCTCCAGCCCCGAGCCAGGGATGCTGAGCTGTTACTGAGCATGTTCCTCAGGAGCTGTCACAGGGAAAAAAAATACCTTGAAAGCTCTGGGAGCTAATTTAATCTGGTGCCTGTCTCTGCTGCTGACACTGGTGTGAGGGAATTTCCCTGCCTTACACACAGAGCTGCCCCAGCCTCCCCGCGAGGAACCAGCCTTGTACCCCGGTGGGGTTCCCAGTGGGAAGGGGATAGAGGAGGAAAGGCAGGTTGGGATGGAGGCAGCGCCAGCAAACCCCTGTTAAAAGTGCAGTGGGAAAGGAAAGCACTGTGGTCCAGGAGGGCTGTCACTGTCAGTCCCAGGTGGAGAAGCCAAGCTCAGGAGGAAAACGTCCCCTGTCCCTGCGCTGGAGCCACGGAGAGCCCTGTCCTGCTGCGCTGCTCGCAAAATAGCCACAAACCCGGGGGCTATAAATATCCCTGCTAAACCGACAGACAAGCTCCTGCCCTGGCGGGGCTATTCCAGGCCTGACACATGATCCACGCGGGTCAGCGAGCACCTGGGAGAACGCCCAGACGGACAAATCTGGACAGACAAACCCGGCATGCCCCACGCGCCCCGGCCGTGTGTGGGGCCAAGGGGCTGCCGGTCACGCTCCCCATGTAGCCCTGGCCATGCGTGGTGTCGGCTGCTGGCTGGGTCACTCTAGTGATAACAGCAGCATCTCCTCTACCGCAGTTCACTGGCAGCTTTGGTGCATCCCAGCTGCCAGCAGCGCTCAGAGCCAAGGTGCCTCAAGCAAACCTGCAGTGCTCCTGGGTGGGATTCTTCTAGGGGCCAAAGAGGAAGCTTGGCCAAATAAAAGGGAATATTTATGACACCGTGGCAGTGCCAGGCAGGCCTGCTGGCACGGCGAGGCTGCTTTATTCGCTGCTGTTCAGATGGTGAAGGACAGATCCCGCCTTTCAATAAAACCATGATAGAAGGACATGGAGACGCAGCTCAGGACAGTGGCGGAGGGAGCAATAGCAGGGACAGAGCACGGTCAGGCTACAGTGAGACACGGACCGGTGGATAAATGAGCAACCGAAGGAGCTGCAACTCACAGCATCACCAGACAGTCCTACTTCTTGTTTACTACCGCTTGGCCTCACGTCTCCAGCCATTCCATCAGTGCTGGGGCACAGGAACCGTTGTGTGCCTGGCTCAGCACAGACGCTCTGGGTGGAGCGTGCTAATGCCTTAATCACTCACAGCAGCACCACGGAGACAGACATGACCAAACCCCAAAGAAAAGTCCAGCTGAAGATGAAAAGCTGATTTAATTAGAATGAGATAATGCAATTTCCTAGTTGACCAGAACACCAGAGACAGCCAAGTTGAAGCAGGACCTGGCTGCAGCCTCAGTAAAACTCGAGTTTTATTGAATACGCTGCCTCACTGGATTCATAATGCTCCGAGAAACTGTGACGAGCTTGTTTGAAAAGTGTGAAAGAGTCTTGGAAATGTCAAAGGATTTCAGCACCTTCTGGAGGCTGCTGAAGCAACTGGATATTGCGTTCGAAGATGCTAATTTCACTCTTTTTATGCTATGCAGGAGTAAGCTGCTTGTAACTCGGCTGTGTCCTTAGGGTTTGTATCTATGGCAGGGCTGGGGACCATAACTGGGCTCAAACAGAGAAGCTGAAAACACTTAGCCACTACCTTCAGAAGGGAAGGCATTGCAGAAGGGAAACACAACCATATGCCGAGAGCGTTTGCACCTGCTGTGGGTGGAAAGAAGCTAACGTGCCTCTCCTCATCCTCAGCCATCCATTTGTCAGGATCACCCAGTAGCTCCAGTCTCTCGTACCTGCTGGAGGGCAGACAGCAAGCACAGGGGTGCAAAACGCCCAGGCGCTGCTGCCAGAGCTCATCGAGCCTGCTGGGCTCAGGAGGTGGGAAGGTCTAACCAACACAGAGTTAGCTCTGTGCTGCTGTATCGCACCGCCAACGGCCCCAGCAAGGCAATTTTTACCCCTTGGTTCTCATGGTTTCCTATTTAGAAACTAGTCACAGGCACCTAGAATGAAACGCTCGACCTACAGCTGTGCCCACAGAGATCCTGGGCACACGGACCTCACCGGCATCTCAACTCACGAATTCTGGATCCCCAGCCAGCATCACCGCCCTTCAAACTGTCCCTAATAGAAGTTTACAACTTCCTCACAGGCTGCTGCTGCCTAAAATGCTTCTCAGTGCTTACTGCAGCTCCTCCCGAGTCCTTGCCATGCTGGGAGAGCTCTGGGCTTCCAGTTGCTTCAATCCCAGCCCAAGGCTACAGGTTTTGCAAATGAGGAGAGCATCCCTTTCCCAAATCTACCAACCGAGCTCCCAACTGCGAGAGGAGGGAAAGCCGACCTTAATCTGCCAACCCAAGTGAAAATAGAGCTCAATTCCACCCAAACCATTAAATGCCGAGGAGGAGAGGCTGTCGGCAGCCCCGAACTACATTACCCACAATCCACGCAAGAGGGGAGGAAATGCTGCCTTTCTGCAAGGGAGGTTCAGCTTCAACAGCTGCAGTTTAAAAGCGAAATACAGGGGGAGGGATGGGACCGGGAGAAGGAGGGAAGATAGGGGGTGAGGTGGGGGAGAGCCCGCCGGGACCTGCTGCGGGACCGTGTGGCGGTGCCAGCCCGGGTACAGCCGGGGGGAGCTCGGGGTGCGGGGAGCGCGGCGGAGCGACCAGGGACTTGCCGCAAAGTTTGACCCCGTTGCCTTTTGGATGCCGCGGCGAGGAGCGGAGCCGGA
>VZRI01008090.1:261189-303147 GCA_013397515.1 Upupa epops | reverse complement strand
ATTTCTAAGAGGGGAAAAAAAAAAGCGAAGAAGAAAGAACCCTCCGCGAAAGCCCCGACGGCGCTGACGGAGCAGCCTCCAGCAGACCGGAGGTTCGGTGACTTTTATTTTTCTCCCTGGGTTGTTTTTTTTCTTTAGGGAGGGGGGAAGGGTTGGGGTTTGGGTTTTCTTTTGCATTTTCCAGCCCTCTTTTCTTTCGGTTATTATTGTAATGTTGTGCGAAAGGAAGTTCGGAACAACTGCAAGTCAGGAAGTGGAAATCCACACCGGTTGTGACAAGCTGGGGCTAAAAAACTCTTTCATTATTTATCTAGATTTGTCTATCCCCGTTCTGCTTCTCATCCAAAGAATAAAGGGAAATACCGGCGAGTCCGATGAGAACGACAGAGTGCGGCTGAGCAAGGGAAGGACTAAATAGAATCAGCTACCGCCAGCACTATTATTTATTGAACTCGAGAGACCCTTTCATTTTGGTTTTAACCCAAAGACTGTTTGATCAAGAGATTTCATGGGTCAGTAAAAGGGGAAAACACCCCCCCACCCCCTCCAATTTTAAAGGCCCTTTTGCATCTGAAGCGCAGCTGAACCTCAAAAAACCAGGAGCTGAACTTGTAAGACAGCTACTCCAATTAAGGCTTTACGTGATGAGTTTTCTATCCTATGGATATCAGTTTTGAGATTACAAACCAAGAAGATCTGTAATTGATCTAGCATCCAGATCATTTCAATGCCTAATATTCCCCAGGATTGCTGGAGTACCCTAGGCGCTGTGTCGGACTGTACTCGGGGTATGCCATGGGCTGTATTCAGAGTATTAGCTGCAAATCCAAAGTTTTCCGGGAAAGTATTTCAGTGATTGAAGTCAAAGCCTCCATTGATCCCATTCCTACCAGCATCGACGAGTCCTCCAGCGTGGTCCTGCGCTACCGGACCCCTCACTTCCGAGCCTCCGCGCAAGTGTTGGTGCCCCCTCTTCCCAAAAAGGAGACCTGGATCGTGGGCTGGATCCAGGCTTGCAGCCACATGGAATTTTACAATCACTACGGGGAACAGGGAATGTAAGTATTTCCAAGAGCGCGTGCGGGTGTGTTCGCCGGGCGGGATGAAAGAGCAGGAGGACCATGGCCTGGCTGGAAAATAGTGGATTGAGCCTAGAATTATAATCCAGTTGGTTTGTTTTTCAAACCAGGTTCTGCTGAAACTTAGTAAGAGTTTCTCATGTCTTTAAAATACAGGAGAGCTCTTCCCTGACCTTGGAAAGGAGTGGGCATTCTTCTAATGGGAATGTGCCCGAGCCCTAACCAGCCCCACACTGGTCCCGTTAGGAACCCTAAAGCAATATTACTATTTCACAGCAGCTTTTCAAGATCCTGGAATCTCGAGTCAACCCTGCCACAACAGGCACCGCTGGTTTGACACAAGGGCTTCCCCCAGCCACCAGCTCCTCTAGCCTGCATCCCTTCCTGGGCAACCTCGTCTAGTGAGAGGTGCCCCTGGCCATGGTAGGGGGTTGGAATGAGAAGATCTCAGAGGTCCCTTCCAACTCAAACCATTCTACAATGCCCCTTCTCTCATGGGATAAAACTGCATTGACAAGCTCCAGGGAAACCCAAGGGCTGGCACTTACGGGCTGCCCCAGTACATGCCATGCTGCAGTGGGCCATGGCTGGCAGCTTAGTAGCCCATCAGCCCCAGGAGCAGAATTTAATGTCACAGGAGGAACCCTGCTTGCTTTGCCCATGGCAGCAGGCAGCCCACAGGGGAAGGATGAGAAGGATTTAACCCGTTGATGATTAAACCCTTGGAGCAGGGTGAAAATTCACCTCCTTTTGGCTAATTCAGAGGCATCTCTGTAAGGGGAGGGCATCTAGGGGCTGTTTGCACAGCAGACCCCCCCACATTACTGGTCAGACACTCAGAGTGAGGCAGGAATGAGTCAATTTAAAATGCCACCTCCCTACCCGGAAAAGTCATCTCTCCCCAGTTGCCCACCAGTTTGTTCACTGAATGTTCTTGCAGGCTTTGGCCCGTAGTTAAAGCAGCACCAGCACCTGATGCCGGCACAGATCAGCAATTCTGCAACTCATGGTGCTGGGCAGCTTCGGTGCAGCCTCCCGGTGCAGCAGAGTCTGTCTGTCCAGCCACAGGGACAGAACCTGCCTGCAGAGCCCAGTGCTGGCAGATGGATTGGTGGCTGGGGGTGCTGATGCTGCCTGGTCTCTGGGGGCAAGAGAGAAAGGATGAGAAGGTCAGGTCTAAGCATCCTTCCCCCTGGCTCATCCCCAGCACCCTGTGTCAGGGGATACTGGCTCAGTCCGTCAGGGGTCACTATGGGTGGTTTAAAAGTGGTGAATGAGGAGGGCTGAGGGAGGGTGGGAGTAGGTCTGGAGAGCAGGATAAACTCTGACTTCATGCAGTGCCCTCCTGTCGGCCCCAACATCTGCACGCACGCCCTCCCCTCTGCCCACACACCCAGCTGAGGACACAGCTCAGCATCTCAGACCAAATAAGTGTTGTGAGAGGTGGACCAGAGGGAAGGGCATTGTTCCGTCCCCACATCCCCTCTCTGCTGAGGCAGAAAGTGCCTTGAGAAGCAAACTAGCACCTGGCAAATGCCAGCAGGGAGGCTCAGGAAGACCAGCTCCTCTTGATTTTAAAAGTACTTACTTACCACAGGCCCGGAATCTGTAGGCTTTTTGGCTCCAACACCATCTTTAGCAAGGACAATTTGTTGCTCAGATGTTCCCAATACCAAGCCTTTGGGATTTGCATGTGTAATTCTCGGGCTCATTTAGAAATCCTGTCTTTAGCGACCAGCTGCGAAGGGAAACAGAAGAACCCGCTGTACAGAAATACAGCTCACATCCCCCAAAATAAAGGGGACTGGCCAGAGAGCTGCTGTGGGCTGCAAAACCTCCACGGGTCCCTTTTATTCCTCTGCCCTGGAGCTTCCCTGTGTTTAAAGAGAGCGTTTGGTATGGTCCTGCCCTGCTGGAATGCTTTGAGACAATAAAAGAAGTTGTATCCACAAGACAAGAGCTGTAAACAGGTAGTCAGAAGCAAACACTGCAGCAGAGTGGGAGAGCTGTGAGCCAGAAAGTCATGGGAACAAAGATTTCCCCCTAGGAGGTTCACTGATATTTAGCTGATCCATTAAAGAGTTACCCCAACACCAGGAGGAGCTGGGCTGCTCCTCCACTCCCTGTGTGCAGACCCATCGCCATCTGAGGGCTATAAATAAAGGTGTTTGGGAGGAAAGGCCTCCTCTCTCTCTCTCTCAGTGCCCCTGAAAAGTGCTCCTGGAAGACCTTTATAAAGGAAACAGGACCCAAACCTTTCAGAAAGGATGGGCTGAGACTTTAGCTGGTGTAAGTCTGTGTGATCCCCCTGACCTCCACGGAGCTGCATCGATTTCTGCCAGCAGAGTGATTCTCCCAACTTTCCACGATGAGGAGACACTACTGGAACACGTACTTCTTCTTTTTTAACTGAGGTGGTGACAGGCAACCAGGAAACCCCAGAGAACTAACACTCAGTTGGGCAGCCTGAGCATCGATACTGACAGCAGGGTTTGGATTAGTTTTTCACTTGTGGAGCTGTTGGCTGTGTGTAAGCTGGCCGTGGCAGCTGAGAAATACTGGAGCAGATGGAGCAGTGCATAACGCTCCTATAGGGATGGGAGTTACAGAGGGGATCATTCAGGCACGGGGGTTTAAGGCAGCGCTGGCAATTGAGGGACTAAATGCAGCTTTGAAACGTAAAGGGAAATCATTACAGCTCAGCTAACGGGTAAACACGGGCTTTACTTTGTGTGGAAGTCAGAAGATGCTGCTGGGAGCCATAAAAAACCCCAGCAGGAGGATGTGCCCTCTGCCCTCCCTCCATGCAGAACTGGGGCAAAGCCCTGTTTGGCCCTGGGGTTGGTATCCCTGCTCCCCCTGGCAGGGTTTTACCCTGCACCTTCAGGGAAGGATGCTCCTGTGCAGTAGGATCAGGCACTACAGAGCTCTGACCTGTGCAAGAGCAGCTGGACCAGGTCCCTCCCGCCAGGCGTTCCTGGGCTGGGTGCTGGTTTCTGCACGCAGTCGAGCAGCACCTGGTGGGACCCATGTCAGCAGCTGGAATGGCACGATCCAGCCTTGTTTCTTCATCTCCATGGAGATGTGCGAGAAGCTGCACAGAAGGAATATGCAAAGCAGAGAGAGACATAACCTGGAGTTTGAATGTCATCAGCCAAGAATCTGGAGAAGTTTCAGGGAGATTTTGCTGCCCCAAAGAACCCGCTGGGGCAGCTGGGCAGCAGCACATCAGCACTTTGCCCTACTGGGCATCTCTGCTTTGTGAGAGTCAATCTTTCGTGTCCTGCAGCACAGACTGGGTGCACTCAGCTTGTCAAGAGAATAAGCCCCCAGCCCTTGGGAGGGAAAATGCAGTTAGACCCAGACTGACTATGGGAACTGACCCCTCCAGGGATTTAGAGGAAAAGGCTTCGCTGCCCTGACACGGACCCTGGCTCTGTGCACCCTCCTTAGCCCAGGTAAACAGGCTGGCCTGAGCCTGCTCAGTGAAACCAGCAGGAATTTGGCCCTTAATGCCAGTTCAGTGCTCATTCTACTCCCTGAGAGCATCAGCTGTCACTGCTGCTTGCAGAGATGAGGCAGGAACATGCAGCTGGAGCCTGGTGGGGGAAGAGGGACCACAGCAGCTTGGATTTCCTTCCTGCTCTTCTCCATAACCCTGGCTTGAATTGCTCGGTGTGCCGGAGGAGGTGAGAGAGACGCTGCAAAGGACAATTTAAAACGAAGCAGCTCTCAGTACCAGCTTCTCCTCCTTTCAGCCAATCTCAGGCAGCAGTGGAGGGAGGCAGGTAGGTAGGAGCAGGGATGTGAAACACCCAGCATGGCTTTTCAGTGCGCCCACACGCCGCACCGGGACCCGCACAAAGCTCGGGGCTCTGCTCCTGGATGGAGCTGCGGGGAAGCACGAGGTCCTTTGGGCTTTGAGGAATTAGGGCTGGCAATGGGATAGTGCCCAGTGCCTGGCTGAAGGGATGAACTGAAGGTACCCTGTACCTGCTGGATGCAGAGGAGGCTGCTGTGCTGGGAGTTGCTGTCCCAGCACAGGGCACTGCAGGGACTGGTTTGGTGTGTGCTGTGGGGCAGCCAGCTGGGAGGGCTGGGGACAAGCTGGGGGCTTCTTTTAGGCGACAGAATAGGGAAGAACTGAGAGACAGGAGGTTAAAACTTACATGAAGCTGCTTGGCTGTGAGCAGTTGTGGCACATAGAACAGCTCAAAGTTCCTTCTCTTGGTAGCAAGGAGACATTTGTCATGAGAGCTTTACTGGAAGCTTCAGTCTGTGGTGATAACCACCCTGGTTCTGAAGGTTTCTGACTCTGAAGCTTTCAGAGGTGGCAGAGACAGCCTATTCAGGGTTACCTTTCGATTCTGGAGCTGATCAGCTATGGTGAATCCACAAAACCAGAGAGGTTGGTTTCTTTTCCTGTCCCTTTCCTGCTACCACCAGCACAGAATTTACTGGGCACTTCTGGTCTTTCCTTGGCTCCAGCAGCGCTACAGAAAGATGCTGATGCAGCCAAAGATCATTCCACGGCGTTCCTTCCAAAATCAGCCCAAGGGCCAGTTGTTGGCAAGTTATTTAACAAGGACACACAGTCCAAGCCAAGGTGACCACCCTGGCCACCCTGCACAGGCAGTCTTGCCAAACCTAAACCTTTGCTACAGCAGCAGGCGAGGGGCAACCCCCATGCAACCAGCAAGCGTCACGCAGCCTCTGCTTTTGCTCCAGTCATGGGATCATCATATGGCCCCATTTTTCTTCTCGTTACTAAGCTGCAGACACAGGCCGCGACGGTTTTGAAACCCCAGGGTTAACCACAGTCACTAGAATTAGGCACAGTGTGCCCCACAGAGAGACCTGGGCCAGTTGCTTCTTCCCCGTTCCTGCCCACACCCTGAGCTTTGCAGCCGGGTTTCACAGGTTCTGCAGGCAGCACCCTCCCTGCAGCAGCTGCCCCGGCCCTGGCACAGCTCCACCTTCTTGCTCTCAGTCAAACCCTGGGCAAAGGCTGAGAAAGGCCTGCAGTGCTCTACTGCTCTAAGATCAGATCTGCCTACTGGGATGAAGATGGGGACAAACAGATCTCAGTTGAGCTGCAGTTTCTGAGCATCCTCTACCTGATTCTCTCACCACTCGCCCACCAGCTTCTGATCTAAGTAGGCTGGAGCAGCCCAGGAGGGTTATTGGCCCCCCAGGTCCCAGTGTGGCACCTCCATACCCACAGAGATGGCTGCAGCATCACACCTGTCCCAGGGTAAACCTCTGGGAAATGGTCACATCTCATTCTCCAGGTGACAGCCACAGTCTGAATGGAAAGTAATCCTAAACCATCTGCTGAAAGGGAGAGAAAGAGCCTGCAGATGGTGTTTCAGAGCTGGGCTTTACAGTGGGGAGGAGGTGGGGGGCTGCAGGGCATGACCTCCTCATCCCCCTGCCGAGGGCTGAGCTCATCCAGCATCTCCAGAGCCTTTCCCTCCTCAGCTCTCCCTGAAGAGCAGCTGAGACGATGACCCAGAGTGACTGTGGCTGAGAGAGCAGAGCGCATGGACATCCCTGCAGCGGGTGGGGGTCCCGGCATCCTGGCAGGGCCGCTCGGGGATATCCTTTTGGCTGCCTTCGCTCACGATTTTCTTCCAGGCAAAGGACTCCCTCTGCCTGCTGGCTACGGGCTCAAGGAGAGGATTGCTGCAGCCGCCGAGCTGTAGCTGACAGCAGCCCTCAGATTTGCGCAGGGAGATGTGGCTCTTGCATAACCCCCGGCTGCTGCTAACCCCTGCTCCTGCTGCTCAGAGCATCCTGCATCCCCCGGAGCAGCCCGTGTCCTGCTTTGACCTTAACCTCCCCAGTTCCTGCCAGGCCACCTGACCTACGAACGTGCTAGCCCATCGCCCTGTACAGCCCCCTACCCACCATGGCACAGGGCAGGTTTTTGTTGGGAGCCCCGATGATGTGGACACAGAGAAATGAGATCTTTAAACCTCCCCCGGCACCGTGTAGCTGCAGCCAGGCATTGACAGCTAACTGCAGCATGATCCAGCGGTTACAACCAGCGAGGCACTTCACGGTCATTAGCTAATTAACAGTCAGATGAGCCTGGTGAGGTGGTCACATTAGTCCTGGACAGTGGAGAGGAGCAGCTTGTCCCAAAGCTGTGTCAGAGCCAGCCGAGCCCAACACGTGTCCCCCATCCCGTCTCAGCCAAGGGGCTATTTTAAGGCACAGCACCAGCCTTAGGAAAGGCTGGGGCAGTTCAGCTCCAGCACAGCTCCTGTGACTCTATCCCGAGATAAACCCTGTCCCATGGCACAGCCCGCAGCAGGGAGCCCTGGAGCCTGGGGGACTGCTGTGCCCCAGTCCAACCATGGGGTCAAATGCAAACAGCACTCTGTGAGAGAGCCGCTGCCGCTTTGGTGTCAGGGAAGGGACATCCTCTCTGGGTGGCAGGGAAAGCTGATTCATAAACAGGAGGAGAAGGTGCCTTAGAGCCACCTTTACCGGCCGGGTTTGTAACAGAACGTCCTTACAGTCCCTGGCACGCGCTGAGCACGCGGTCTCTGGTCCTGCCGTCTCAGTGCCTTCACTCCGCAAGCATCCAACCAGTTTTCCAAGGCATCTGCTCACTTTCTCAGACAAACCTGATCTTAAAAATGAGATCAGAAAATACAAACAACAAAAGCCAAGTTGTGCATCAGCACAGGAGGTGGCAGAGAGCTGTTTTCACTAACTGTCTTGCTGGAAGGACTGACCTCAGCGTCACTCTGGTGAGCGCAGCGCAGCGGCGACCGGCTCAGGCAGTTGGACAGGCTGGTTGACCTGGGTGTCTCTGGTTACTGTAACACCATCCCCAGCCCAGTGCACAGCCTTTGAACTGGGCCCTTCCTCGGGCTGCAGGAGGCTGAGTTACACCTCCAGTGCCAGGCAGACAGCAGACAGGGACAGTGGTGTTTCCAGAGAGAAAAGGATTGTCGGCAGGTAGGGACTGAAAAGAAAGAAGAGTCATGGAGAGAGCTCGATGCTTCAGTCGAGTCCTTGATTTGACTTCCATTGCTTAGGTCTTTGGTCACCTCAGCCCCAGGGCCAGCTCTGAGCTTGCCTGTCCTGCTGCTGACACAGGAGACCTTGTGCTATTGAGAGGGAAGAAACCTGTCCTCAAGCCCTGCTCGGGAGCAGAGATCCCGTCCTTGTTTCAGCCAAGCTCAGGCAGCCAAGCTGCTGCAAGGAGATACCCGCAACACTGGATTTCCTCCAACACTGGAGCTCTCCTGAGCACCTACCCTCTGCAGCCTTACGCAGACACCAAGATACTGTAAACCAACCCAGGTAGCCGCTGCTCCCTGCAAGGAAAGCGCTGGCCCTGCAAGGAGATGGTTCCTCAGTCCCAAAGGGGGAATGTGGTCACAAGCCCTTCCTCTCCTTCACTACTCCTTCCTCTCCTTCCCCAGTGTCTGCAGTCTTTCTGAACTGATTCATTAATGCATTATCCATCCTTTGCTGTTGCTTATGCCAGGTCAAGTTGGGAGCTTCCGGATCTACTGGATGGTAAAATCCAGGCCATCAGTGACTCCGATGGAGTGAACTATCCCTGGTACGGCAACACGACAGAAACCTGCACCATCGTGGGTCCCACCAAGAAGGAGTCCAAGTTCAACATCAGCATGAACGACAACTTCTACCCGAGCGTGACGTGGGCAGTGCCCGTCAGCGAGAGCAACGTGGCCAAACTCACGAGCATTCACCGGGATCAAAGCTTCACCACCTGGCTGGTGGCAACCAACACGGCTACCAACGAAATGGTGACCTTGCAGACTATCAAGTGGCGCATGAGACTGGGCATCGAGGTGAATCCCAGCAGACCCTTGGGGCAGCGTGCCAAGCTGCAGGAACCCTCTGCCCAAGAGCAGCCCCAGGTCCTTAGCAAGAATGAGCCAATACCACCCAGTGCCCTTGTCAAACCCAATGCCAATGATGCTCAGGTACTCATGTGGAGGCCAAAGGATGGACCACCGCTTGTGGTGATACCTCCAAAACATCGATAATAGAAACCTGGCGTCCCGGCACCAAAAAGGGAGAAACACCCCCACCCACACCCCCCTACACCCGTTACCCCGACCCCAAAGCAAAACAATCACTTAGGTGTTAGGATAGACAACTCGAATCCGAGCAAAATCAAAATGCACTTTGTCTTCATTCAACAAATGCAACCATTCTACCTTCTCCCCTCGGGACGGATTTCACTGTGCTAAAGCTCAAGAGGAGACCCTAGACCGGGGTCTGTCTCACCACTGGATTCCTAAGGGAAGAAACGGACACTGATGTCTACCCCTACAGCTTGGTTTTTTTCAGTTGGTTTCCTTCCCTCCTTTCGTTCCTGGTTGGACTTCAGTCTCGTTAGCTCCGTCCAGACTGCCCGAACGATGAGAACCTTTTCTTTGATTTAAGGATTTTAAGCCCATTTTCCTTTTTTATCCTCTTTTGGGGTTGTTTTTTTTGGGAGGGGGGGGAGGTTTGAGAACCAACCGGGTTCCTGGAGCGAAGAGCTGACTGAGTGAAGAGAGGGCTTCTTCCTTTAGTTGTTATTTTTGGTTTGAAGCTGTGAGGTTCTGAGTTGCAAACCCAAGTCATGCGGCCTTATGTAGACTTTGCTTTGCATTNGACAAGGAGAAGGGTGTCAGCGCGTCGCGGGCTGATGGAGGAGAAGGGCATGAAATTGGAAGAAGGGTGATGAAACTAAAATCTTCCCGGTTTTAAAAGCTGGAATGAGGAAATCTGGAATGAAATCTCCCTTTCAAAGCAATGCAAATAACGAACTCGCTGTAGGATGGCTCTTGACTGAGAGCTACTTGGCCACCTCCCTGCTTCACGGAAGGGGGAGCAAGCCCGCGCTGCTTACGCTTGGCCATCGCCGTCTCCTGTTTGCATGACAGCGTGGGATAACTTCCCAGTTGGAATCATGGCCCTGGGAATCCATGTAAACAGGTAGGGGGTGTCCTTAGGACACACAGCTGTTTGCCCAGCTAGCCCACAGTCTCACCTTCTCAGAGGCATAAGAGCCGATGGCTGTTGCTGGGGGAAGCTCTGTTGCCCCGTTTCCCCATGAAATCCAACTGACGGTGCTGTAAGAAGAGCAGGATATAAAAAGGATCCTCCTGAAGTCATTGGAGATGCATGGGTGTGCGCGAGGGCAGATCTTATCTACCGGCTGAGTCTACCCAGCAATATCCATAATTCAGGAACAGCCACGTCTGGAAATAACAGGCGCCATTCCCAGCAAACTCTAGAAGCAGAAGCTATGGAAACATCTCTTTCTTCCCAGGATAAGGAATCACGTTGGGGTTCTCTTCCACGTGACCTCAGGGTCTACACGACCGTCGGGAAAGGGGTAAAGACAACACCGTGAGTGACTCTGTAGCTGTCAGGTTACGGCACAAACGTCTGCGTAGTAAAGGGTGATGGATGAGAAGGGCAACACCCTACACCTGGGGTAAGATGCACTTGGAGCAGGAGGTGGAACCTCTAGGTTTCAGTAAGTCCAGATGGCTTTGGAGATAACCAGATGCACTTCTGCAGAGGAAGGCGGCACAGAGGAGCCGTTTGAATGGCAGGAAGTTCTGCAGGAGAGGTGGCATCTGGAGCACAGGGCACAAGACGAGTTGTGGAGGATCTGCTCTCTTGCTCCAGCACATGGCCCGAGGCAGATCACTTCCCCTTCCCCCTGCAGCTCCTTCCCCTAGATAATATTTCTTCCTCTAATTAACAATCTGCCTCAAGACTAGAACCGAGGCGAGCTCAGCGTGCCAGATGCAAGCCTGGCCCTGCTGAGCTGGTCTGAACAGGTCTCAGAACCACACACACGCTGCTCTAAGGGCTCTCCCCGGAGAGGCACCCACTAGCTGCTATTGCCATCTGCAACGAACACACGGGATGTTACCAGCAACCAGATCTCCCTCCTCACTTCTCCGAAGCTGCACCATCTACTTTAGTGACAGAGTCAACACCACCCCGGCCTGGGGAAAGCACCCCCGGAACATAACGTCCCACCACGACAGCCTCAGACCAGCAGATGAGGAACCTGGGTCTCTGGAACCAAACCCTGTTTCCAGAAGAGCCCATCCTCCCCCATTCCCCATCCCCACCGTCAGAGCGGCCCAGCCCCGGAGCTGCTCTCTTTCCAACAGGCAGATCTCTGAAGTGGGAAGTCCAGCATCACAAGCCGCTTGCAAACCAACGGACTGGATCAACCGCAAACCCAGGAGCCAAAGGTGGCCCAGCTCCAGGCTTTGGGACTGTAAGGATGAAGTTAGGGAGACTGACTCACACGGTCACTCTCGGTACTAGACTCCGTTTTCTTATGTGGATTCACATCCCAACTCCAGCTCTCCTGGCGCAGCCCTCTGGGACTCGTCTGTACTTTCTCCTAGGCAATACAAGCAGAAGAGGACACGGTGTGAGCTGTGGGTGAATAGCTGATAGCGCCTGCACGCATCTCAACCCCTGCCTAGAGGCCACGCAGTCCCGCGGGTGGGAGCAGAAGGGGTGTTTACGTCTGGTCTCCGCTTTGTCTCCAGGTGCTGAGTCCTTTCAGTTCTCACTGATGTCAGCATGGGCCGAAGAAATCGGACCCAGTTGTCTTAATTAGCTGCACGAAGGAATTCCACGGCAAGATTTCTTCTCAGTCACCAAAAACCACATTCAGGGAACACCTTTTCCACTTAGCTTTGTGTTGGGCTTAGCCTCCCGGTGCATTAAGTCAATCTGGTTCCTCCTCCTCCCTCTAACGCCGTGGACTGGATGCACCCGTACAATTCGATAGTAACCTCACGGCTAACTCGTCCTGTTGCACTGAACAGACCCAGCTAAGCAGTTTAAATTCGAACGTCACATCGGGGTCGGCTTTGCATGGACCTCTCCCTTCCCGAGGGATGCCTGTGTCCCGTGCCTGGGCTGAGCCATGCCCCTCCACCCACGGCTCCAGCCCCAGAGCAGAAAAGCGATGCTGCTTCTGTCGAGATTCCACTCGTTGTGATGAAAAGAGAAGTTTTCCCAGTGCTGCTTCCTTACAGAACTGACTGAACGTGGGAGGAGCGGTGGCTGCAGGTTCAGGTGCTAGAGACTTCGCTAGGGATAGGCTGGTTGATGGCCCTGTGGTTGGAACAGGGATCACTGGGGACTTTAATGTCTGGGGACCTGCGGCACCCAGCTCCAAGTGCAGGTGGTGAATAAAGCTCCTTCTCTGGCGACTGGGGATGCACAAAGGATTTACTGGGAAGGTGATGGGGCACCACCACAGGACACTGACGAACACGAGCTTGTCTCTGCCTCACCTCTCCCATCAGTGGTGCTTGGGTCTTTATAGCCCCAAATCCCCACCAGAGTGAGCGTAGTTTGACCATCCCTATCCAAATCCTGCCGTGGTCCAGGGTAGGAAGCAGCAGGGTGGGTCCTGGCCCAGCTCCTCACCTGCCCCTCTCCCCACAAGCCAGCAGTGGGGCAGGGGCTGGCAGACACCGTTGAGCAGAGTCACAGACCGTTTAGTTCTCGTTTCCTACCCTCGACACCAAATCAAGCAGAGAGGGGCAGCCCTTCAAAGAGTCAATACAGCTATCGGAGCAGCCCTGGGGAGGGGACAGACCTGCAGAGCCAGCATGGGGGGAGCCAGGTGGGGTCCAGCAGCAGGGGGGTGAGCTGAGGGCTGCCCCAACCTGGGCACCACCGCTCCCCCTGCCCTGGCTCCTGGTGCAGCAATAAGAATCGTCCTTGGTCTTGCAGAGATACTGTGAAAACAAACCCAAGATGAACCGAGTCCGGACACTTACAGAGCTGTACAAAAAGAAAAACCCAACCAAAACCCTGCTTTTATAACAGAGGAATAAAGTGACATTTTCAAACCCGTCTGCCTGGGGTCGTTTGGGTGGTGGCTGGTTTGAAACGAAGGGCTCCACCACCTCTGCGCTCACGTTTCAGGGTGGCAATAAACACCCGATTCACCACGAGAGCCTTTTCTCTCCCGTTCGGGTCTTACTGCTGCCATCAGATAGAGGGGGGAGGTTGCTGGTTAAAAATACCAGCTGACACCCTGCACTCCTCATTACCGGGCTGCTGGGCATCTTGTAAGGGCAGTTCAGAGCTGGGACAGTTGGTGCAGACAGTGGCTGAACTTCCACACGCTTCAGCTTCCTGATGCTGTCTGCTTGCTTAGCAAAAGCCTGGGCAGAACACAAAACCCTAGACTGGTTTGAGTTGGAAGGGACCTTAAAGATCCCCTAGTCCCAACCCCCTGCCATGGGCAGCAACAGCCCTCACCAGACCAGTTGGCCAGAGCTCCATCCAGCCTGGCCTTGAGCATTGCCAGGGATGGAGCAGCCACAGCCTCCCTGGGCACCCTGTTCCAGGGTCTCAGCACCCTCACTGTAAAGAATTGCCTCCTAATCTCTAATCTCAATCTCCCCTCTTGTAGTTTACAAGCCATTTCCCCTCGTTCTATCACTGCAAATGCTCCTCAAAAGCCCCTCCCCAGCTTCCTCATAGCCCCCTTCAGCTACTGGAAGCTGCTCTAAGGTCCCTCTGGAGCCCTCTTTTCTCCAAGGCTGAACAGCCCCAATTCCTTCAGCCTGTCCCCACAGCAGAGTGCTCCAGCCCTTTGGTCATCTTTGTGGTCTCCTCTGGGTCCACTCCAACAGTTCAATGTCTGTGGGAGATGCTGGTGGGATGCTCCTACCCGGTAGGGTTGGCAGAGCCTCACCACGCTCAGAGCTTTCCCAGCACGTGCCCTGAACACAGGGGTGGATCCTCCCCTGCAGGGCACCCCCAAACCAGGGGCACCTCACACCGGTGTCTCCCCGTTGCTGCATGACTGCCTGCTGCAAGCCAAGAGTCTCTTACGGCCCCTTACAGGTTGCAGCTACCTTTTGCAGCTCGAGAGCCTTTTGCCAAGCAGCGGGGAGGCCAGGTACCACCACCCACAACCCACTGAGGTCTGTGCCCACATGCCCCACCAGCAGCCGCAGTCAGTTTGGGAAGCTCCACCAGCACCTAGCAGCGACACAAACACAAGTGCAGGAGGAGTAGGGGAGGAATGAAACGAATGAGAGGTCACAGCTTGAGGAAAGGAATGTGAATGGATGGGAGCTCCGGTAGAGAGGAGAAGACAGGTTCTGAGTGGGATTCCTTTCACAGTGGAAACTCTCCAGCCTCATCTGTTGATAGCAGGTTAAATTTAGATGTCCTAGTTTTGGAGGGAGAGGAGGAGGGTGGAGAGGGGACACCAGCTGGTTTGGTTGACACCCTGAAAAAGCCCAATCACTTCTCGTCTGCACAGAGACACCGGAAAACCCCCCGAGAAGGATCACGACCGAGAAAAGGACATCAGCTGCTGAACCCAGCAGAGCCCGGGTGATGGAGGAGCCCAGCTGTGCTCCAGGTAACACCAACACCCACCCTTCCTCGCAGTGCACGTGTGAGCGCTGAGGTTACAAATCAAACTCCACCTTCTCCAGGGGTTCTGTTTCTTGATTCTTGATTTTCTACCCTGTTGGGCAACGTTCGCAGGAAAATCTGCCTTCCACAGACCCTGCTCAGAACCTGTTGCAGGGACTTCCCTCACCTGATGCACATTGGGTTTTGTTTCCTCTCCCTTCTGTCTGTCCTCTTGTTAATCTGATCGCTGGCAGCAGCTGCAAACACTGATTGTATTCCTTCGTGTTTTCAAGTTTTAAAGCAAAACCCTTCCAGCAATGCACGGAAGAGCCTTGAAACAGCTATTAAAACCACAGAGCTGCTCTGTCCTGCGTTGCACCACGCAGCTCTAACATCACTCCTCCATCTGCATCGAGATCTCCAAGGCTGCCGTTGGCAACACCTCTGCAAACTGGTCCCCACAAACCTCTCGGGTACAAACTCCTGGCAATAAGCCCCAAGCACCAGAGAGTCAGGACTGTCTCTACCATGACTCAGAACTTTGGGGTTGTCCTACCTCCCCCCTCCAAACAGAGTGTTATGTGAACTGCAGGAGCTGCTGAAGCACAGTGTCCCCGACACGCTGGCCTGCACCTGCAGGGAAGGTTTGTGAGGACAACTGCCCCAGGAGCTCACTCTGATCCCAGAGAGGGTGATGGCAGATGGTGGTGGTCTCTTCATGCACTGGAATGGGATGCTGTGATGAGGCAGCACTGCAGAACAAGACCAGAGCATCATCCATAGCTGCTGGTGCCCAGACACAGGGCAACAGCGTCAGAGCTGAGTAACAGCCCCTCTCTATTGTCCAAGCAACAGGTTTGCTGGCAATACCCGGCTCATCTCATGCTCAGGGAACGGTACGAGCTCCCAGACAGGCACTGGCAGCACAAAGCGTGCTCACGGTGATAAAGCCTTGCAGAGAAGTCCTGGTTCTGCAGCGGGAACCAGAGACAACACTTGCAGAGAAGAAGCTCTGTCACCTCCTGGTTGCTGCAGAACAAGGTGGGGATGGTGCGAGACAGGGGACTCACTGAGTGCAACCACAGGGCCCTGGAGGAGCAAAGACAGAAGCCCATGGGCTCACAGAGGTGTGCGGAGTCACAAACCGTTGCCAACGCATGCAGGCTTGTTCCTTGGTGAGGGAAGAGTCTGTCTGTTCTCCATGGCAGAGAAAAGATGGGGCTGTTCTCACTGCCGAGCAAGGTCCGAGCATTCCCACCGAGCTGTGGCTGCCTCTTCGCAGCCCCTGGGGCTCAACGTGACATTTATCTAGGAACAAAACCGCCCCTGGCTCCAGCAGCCGGGCTCGTGCCAAAGCCTCATGCAGGATTACTTTTCCTCGTAAGCGATGCCGAGAGCCTTGTGCAAGGGCAGGACACATGAAAACCAAGAAGGGATAAATAAAATGTCACCACAGCCTTAGGGGCTGCCAGGGGCGAAGGGAAGCAGTTCCCCACACACAGGACTGTTGGCAATGGGCAGTGACTGGTGCTAGCCAAGACTGTGCCCTTGGGTCCTGGGCCAAGGGATGGGAGGGGAGGTGGTGCCACTGCCTGCCTTCGCCTCCCGCTTGCCTCAGTGCCGGCTCCCAGCAGCTGCAGCAAGGGTCAAAGATAGTCGGCAGCACTTTTCCAACCTCTATCTGTCACAAAGACCCTGTTCAACTCCTAGAATCACCACACACACACACCGACACTCCACCAGCGGCCAGGGATAAACGACAGCCCTCTCACCCCTCCTTGGCTCAGCAGCAGAGGGCTGCTGCTGGCATTTGCCCTCTGGTCACCTCACCATGGCACTGCAGCATGGAAGGGACAAAGAAATGGTGTTCTCGCCCAGGAGATTGATCCAGGCAGAGGGGCCTGACCGAGACCACTGGCACTGTGCAAGACACCCACAACCAAGCATGATGAAGACTTCTGAAGTAGATGAAATTATTCTTCTTTCTCTTTGTGCCTCTCAGCGATGAAGCTATGTTTTGCCCCGTTTCTAAAACGAGCTGTTTGTAGCTGGTTTAGACTTCGAAGAGGCAGAAACCCCTGGTTTCCCAGTCTCCCCCTGGGTTTGGAGAGATCTTCTCTCTGCCTCAGGCTCCCCTTTGCCCAGTCAGCCTGGTCTCACCATCACTAGTGCTCTGCCACAGCAGAGCGGCACCAGCACTCGATCTCTCACTGCCTGGAGGCCACAGTGAAGTCTCAAGGGAGGGAAGGCTAACTGCTCTTTCATTAGAAATAATTAAGAATCCTCGATAAAAGCCTTGGAAGATTTCTTCTGCTATGAAACGGCTGGGAAAAAAGGCGCAGCCCCCTCAGCAGACAGAACAAGCTCCTTCAAAGCCATCGCGCAGTGGCTGCTGTTAGGTCTTTGAGGCTAAAGCAGCACGGACATCCCGTTCAACTGAAACGACGGCTCCAAGCTCAGTAAATCCTTGGCTTTACTAGGTCTACTAAGATGGGGACTATCTGTGGTAGCAGCTTTATTCCTTGGTGGATACCTGCCCACAAGAAACCGGCCAGAGGCCATGAGATCACAGGCCATCTAACGCAGATGACAGGTTGTGACAGCTCCTGGCACCCACCAAGCAAGCACCAACGTGCACTTGCCAAGTCCTTGAGTCATCTAATCAAAATGCAGATTCTTCCAAGTCGACTTCGCTACGTCGGTGCATATTCCTGTAGGCTTGTGGTCACGATCAGCCTCTCCGCGTGGCTCAGCTCCTCCAGCAGCTGCTATGGAAACCAGGAGCAGCACCCGCTTCTCAAGGGCAGAGAGTTCAGGAGGTTGGGTTGTTCCAGCCATGATTTTGGAAGCATTGCAAGGACATAACGCGTTCAGTCAGGCCTGGAGTCGTTCTAATGGCCCTTCAGTTGCTGAGGGTACAGGAGTTAAACCGGTACCAAGCAGCACAGCAGGGACAACCCCCAACTGCTGCCATCATTCCAAAAAAGAAACTTGAAAAGGCTCAGCATGCCAACACCACATTCTTACCAAGCCAATCTTCTCCATAGCAAGAGGTTTATTAGCTATCTGGGGGAGCACAGCTGATACTGCCTTGCTTAGGAGGTGTCGCATGCCACAGCCCAGGGAGATTAATGCAAAGAATTTAAGGTCAATGGTTTGGGCCAGCTGCTATTTATAAAGAGGAAGGAAAACAGAGCAGCAGAATCACCTCTGGGCCTTAGGAAATGGTGCGTACAAGGAGAGTGTGCTGGAAAGACACACTTTGACCCCTCTCCGGCTTTTTCTTCCATCCCCAAAACAGCAGATCTCACACTATCTTCCCCTCTCTTCTAGTGCCAGAGGGCCCGGATCACTTGTACCCGGTCTCCCCTGTTAGAGGGGAAAGGAGATTATGAACAACCCACCCCCTGGCTGCAGTGCTGTCTCATACAATCTGCAGCATGCCAGGGCTCATAATCCAGAGCATATGTAAAAGCCTTAGAGCCCAGAGCCTCGCAAAGCCTCTGCCTATCAAAAAACGAGCCCTCTGAACACTGCCTTGCCCACATCGCAGCGGTCTGCCTTTGGAAGGGAACCTAGCTAACACCACTACCAGGAGCTGGAGAGAGGAAGGACATTATGCCCAGCTAGACCAGGAGTTCGGACGAACGCTAACATTTCAGATTGACTAGAAACAAGCCATCTCTTCAGAGCTGGTGGTAGATGCGTTTAGTTTGTAACAGAGGACATGAAAACAATTCTCAGCTATTCAGAGTTCCCAAATGCAGCCACAGGGCCACCAAATCAGAAACGGACACTTGTCATCGTACTGTAAAAAAAACCAACGAGCCCCAATGAAGAGTTCGAACATTTCTGCTGGAAACTGAAAAAGCAGAAGCACCCCAAAATGTCCCCATAGGACCAATGAGACAAACCCATCCCATCTGCATGTCTTCTCCCCTGATACAGAAGCTGTTAGTTACAGAACTAACAGGGAGCATCACTGAGAGGGTTCACAGGGGTCACATGCATCGAATAGAACAAGTGTCCAGGAAGCCTTCCGGACCTTCTTGAAACCATTTGTTCAGGTGTTAACACAGGAGAATTTCACAAACCATAGTGACTACAGTGAGGAGCGACAGGGAACCAGCACAACCGCAGACCTGTTCATAAAAAAACAACTCCAAACAAACCATAGCCCACAGCAGAACCCAGCAGCCAGAGCTGCCAAGCCCCTCTTGTCTCTGGACGAAGATCACACTTCTAGCTCCAGGGCCAGAAGTTTTCTCTATAACCTGAGTTACATTCTCTGAGTTCTGTACAATCTACAGAAAGGTAAAAATAGGAGAGCTTTTACTTCCCACCTCTTTGCTGAATGCTACTGCCATGGGAACGTGTTCTGCACTCTGCCAGATCATTTCCCATTTCTCCACTAAGCCTCTGGCTCACACATGACTCAGTTTTAGCACTTCAGTGAGATAAGCATGTGCCCCATCCTGTACTTAAAATTAGCAGGGCAATCTCCAGCCCCTTCATGAAAGTCCAGGATAATCAGTCATTCTCTTCAATGACAACTGCTGGTTTCTATCAGGAACCAACCTGAGCTACTCCCTTGACCAGCAAAGAGATGATCAACGCAAAACCCAAGTCCCATACAGGGACTGGTAACCGCAGCAGACACCTATTTCTTCTAGGTGCAGGGAGTTGAACCCTCCCAATACAAACAACAGCGAGGCACATAAAACAATTTAATACAGAGCAAAAACAGGTGTCGTGCAAAAAAATAAGCAAAATATTTGTCTTTTAAAAAAACCCAACCCAACAGTTTGAAAAAAATCTGTATTTCCAAGGAAAAGCTCATTGGATATTGATCATGTCGGTGACCCATGAATGCCAGAGCTACAGCACAGCTCGACGGGAGAGTTTGAGACATTCCTAGCTTCTCCATGCACTAAATCCAGAGGAAGATCTGTGGAGCAAGAAAAAACAACCAACAATGAGTGCTAGAGTCTCCCCTCAGGCAGAATTAATTCAGCAGATCCCTCAAACTTCCAGTCTCCCTGGTATCTGAAGCTCATTATGAGGATGAATCTGTACTTGCAGCATTTTCAGAGGAGATTTCATCAACACATACTAACTAGATGTAATGATGCCTTACTCCAGAGCCTGCTCTCTGATTGACAGGGCAACAAAAGGTTAAGAAACTTGCTAAAAGTAACCCCACAAGCCAGCAGCAGAGTGATGACAGTCAACCTCAGCTCTCAGCTCTGATCTTTAACTGTAAAGCATCGCCTCAACTCAGCCAGGAAAGTACCCATTTATTTTGCTTCTTGTTTCAACCTGATAAATGGAGCAGATACCAGATTCAAGCACACAGCTTGAGTGCAAGCTTCATGTGCCCGAGAGGTGGAGAAAGAGCAGAACTGAAAATGTTCACTTATATTAGAGAATCAGAGAATTATTGAGGCTGGAAAAGACCTCTGAGATCATCCAGCCCAGTCCATGAGCTAACACCACCACATCAGCCAGTCCAGGATAGTAAGAGCCAGGCTGTCCTTAAACATCTCCAGACACGGGGACTCCACCACTGCCCTGGACAGTCTATTCCAGGAGGAAGGGCTTCCTGACATCCAACCTAACCCTCCCCCTAACAGCTTCCGGCCCTGCCATCTTGTCCTGCTGATGGCTGCCTGGGAGAAGAGCCCAATCCCCACCTGACTACAACCTCCCTTCAGGGAGGGAGTAGTGAGAGAGAAGGACCCCCCTGAGTCTCCTCTTCTCTGGGTCAAACAACCGCAGCTCCTCCTCATCAGCCTTTCCTTTAAAGTCTGCTCTTGGAGACCATTCAGCTCTCCTATTCTGATCCTATTTGTATTTTTAATGAAGGATTAGACACTCATTGGTACTTACGTGTTAGCAGATCCAAAACCAAACCCTGAAACATAAGAAAAAACTGTTAGAAGGTAAAAGGAATGTGTGAGGTTTGTAGTAAACGTCCCCTCCTACACACAGATTGAAAAACATTTCTTCCCTGCCTTAGGCCAGGGAAAGAGCATGGGCAAACAATGGAAGTCAAATCTCCATCTAGAAGAAAAGTGATTTGCCTGGGCTCCTAAGAGCGTTTTGCTTTCACTGGTAATCACCCAGGTCCATTCATTAGTAGCAACTGCCTATAAAGTGCCTGGTTTATTCACCTCTCCATCCAAACAGAGGGCTGCTTTATGCTAGCCAGTGCTGACAGGCAGAGCACCAACGAACACGTCCTCGGCTCTAGGTACATCACTGCAGCTTCACTGAACCGCAGCAGATAACAACTTGCCTCTTGGTTGCTAGCCAAGTTTTGCAGCGCTTGTTCTTATGACACAAAGTACTTACACACAGATACCCGAGCATATGGTACTGAGAGAGAGGAGTTATTTCTCAGGACTTTCCTTTGAGAAGGAAGAACTCCACAGAAAGGGGACAAAAAGCAAGACTCTGATGTGTGTGGAAGAGTGATTCACTAACACACCACACAGCAAATGACTGAGGAACTGTGAGCTGAAGCCTGAGGATACACCACACCCCACTGAGCAGCTCACTTCTTCAGGATGTGGTGCCCTTCCCATAGCAGGACCAAGACCATGCACAGTTTTAACAGGGAGCTGTGGAGTCACAGCCAGGTTCCAGGGAAAACTGGAGACCTGTTAGATTCACTACATTTTAGCTTCTCCTACCTCCTCCACCTGTCCCAAAAGCTGAGAATCCGCTGCTTTGCGCACCAAACCCGGTACCCTGCTGTGACAGCGAGCCAAAGGTCGGGGTGTTTTGATTCGCTAGCGTTCCGAACGACGCGGTGTTGTTACTCGTACCACCAAACCTGCAGTTCAAAGAGAAAAATTGGTATTTGCATCTTCTCACTTACACTGGAAGTCTGGTCCTGCGCGCACAATAACAGCATGCTCCCGCAACGGGGCTACAACGGAAGAGCGAGACCACCTGATTATGAATAATTGTAATTGCTCATTCTGGAAATGGATTTTCTGGCTTGGGAAAGACTACTGTACATACAAACGTCTGTTCAGCTCCTGCTCTGAACGCACGCCAGGCAGAAAGCAAATATGTTCGTGCTTACACAGGGTACATTTTCAAGTGCTTGGAAACACCAACTCCAGCCATCAGATGGGCTTTGCTAATTCACCCTGTGGGTAGTCTGCACCCTTTCAGCTCGGAAGTACAGACCTGTTGTGTTTCACAAGCATGGCAGCACAGTCAGAATTAATAGGTACGAGTTGTTCATGGCCAGAGCACAAAGCAGAGCTCAGGACAGAACCCACGCTCACAGCTTTTAGATGGTACCCTACCCATTACCTAGGAAAACTGCCTGCACATTTCTCAGTTCCTCTCTCTCTGCAGCTCATTTGGATCTGCGCACATTGCCAGTGCTCTGCTGAACAACTGCATCTACCTGACATTTCTCCCCACAACCTGTTTCATTCCCTAATTGCTTTTGGAGACTGAAATAAGAACCACTTTTATATAAGCAAATTGGTTTCTTTTCTCCTCCTGCCCACCCCACGTACTTCTCCCAACTCTGAATCTAAGAGGAGCACTCAAAAATGAGCTCCAAGCATTTNTGAGGAACTGTGAGCTGAAGCCTGAGGATACACCACACCCCACTGAGCAGCTCACTTCTTCAGGATGTGGTGCCCTTCCCATAGCAGGACCAAGACCATGCACAGTTTTAACAGGGAGCTGTGGAGTCACAGCCAAGTTCCAGGGAAAACTGGAGACCTGTTAGATTCACTACATTTTAGCTTCTCCTACCTCCTCCACCTGTCCCAAAAGCTGAGAATCCGCTGCTTTGCGCACCAAACCCGGTACCCTGCTGTGACAGCGAGCCAAAGGTCGGGGTGTTTTGATTCGCTAGCGTTCCGAACGACGCGGTGTTGTTACTCGTACCACCAAACCTGCAGTTCAAAGAGAAAACTGGTATTTGCATCTTCTCACTTACACTGGAAGTCTGGTCCTGCGCGCACAATAACAGCACGCTCCCGCAACGGGGCTACAACGGAAGAGCAAGACCACCTGATTATGAATAATTGTAATTGCTCATTCTGGAAATGGATTTTCTGGCTTGGGAAAGACTACTGTACATACAAACGTCTGTTCAGCTCCTGCTCTGAACGCACGCCAGGCAGAAAGCAAATATGTTCGTGCTTACACAGGGTACATTTTCAAGTGCTTGGAAACACCAACTCCAGCCATCAGATGGGCTTTGCTAATTCACCCTGTGGGTAGTCTGCACCCTTTCAGCTCGGAAGTACAGACCTGTTGTGTTTCACAAGCATGGCAGCACAGTCAGAATTAATAGGTACGAGTTGTTCATGGCCAGAGCACAAAGCAGAGCTCAGGACAGAACCCACGCTCACAGCTTTTAGATGGTACCCTACCCATTACCTAGGAAAACTGCCTGCACATTTCTCAGTTCCTCTCTCTCTGCAGCTCATTTGGATCTGCGCACATTGCCAGTGCTCTGCTGAACAACTGCATCTACCTGACATTTCTCCCCACAACCTGTTTCATTCCCTAATTGCTTTTGGAGACTGAAATAAGAACCACTTTTATATAAGCAAATTGGTTTCTTTTCTCCTCCTGCCCACCCCACGTACTTCTCCCAACTCTGAATCTAAGAGGAGCACTCAAAAATGAGCTCCAAGCATTTCTCTACCTTAGACCAGGCAAAATGCAGACATGAAATTGTCAGACAAGTCTGCTAAAGCTCTGCAAGCACTACTAGTCCTAACCCAGGAGCAGCCCTCCCCTGAGCAGAGAGCTGTGCCAGCTTTGCAAGGCTGTGCCTCACACAAGCTCTTGCCATTTCTGACTGAAGATATGAACTGACAGCACGGTAACCCACCTCTCCATCCACCCAGATCCCGCAGACTTTAAAAAATCCCCAACAAAAACCCCCTCACATCAAAACATATCTCTGCAGATAAAACACAACCCTTGTAGCTGTGTGACAAGCAATTCATCTGGTAAAGGACATCACCTCCTACCTCAGACCTGTCAGCCACACACACTGCTTCATACACAGCACCTGATATGAGGTGACTTTCAGTCTCTGGCCCTGCTAGCCATCCCCTGCGCCTCTGCTTGGGCTCTTGATCCACAGATCTAGTGGACAACCTCTGCTCAGAGCCACAAGCATGGTTTTCTCAGAACAGATGTAGTTCTTTTCTAAAAGGAACAAGGATGGGGTGACGTGTTTTAGAACAAGAGAGCTTTACATGCTCCATCTCCTCGAGTCCGTGCTGCTGATCACACAAATCATGTTGACTCGGTGAAAGGAAGTAGAGACAAAAATAGCGACAGGGAAACTTGTGGTTCTAACTGCTTCTTTCAGTTGCAGCTAGAGGAGCAGCCTATTGAAGCAGGCACAGCACGAGCAGAGAAACGGCTTAAGCTACGGACAGATTTTTTAAACACATAAAAGACATGAGCGACAGTCACTGCCTGGTAACACCTTCATTGAGTCTATCTCACCCAGATTTTCAGGTCTTTTGTAAAACTCTTAGGCAAAACAGGAGCACTTGAGAGGCACTTGAGGTTAGTTTATGAGAGCAAAACACTATTTGCTCATAAACAGTCAGAACTGCAGGCTGGGATGAAGTGTAGTGGTTTCTATTTTTGATACTCAAGTCGTTTATCGAGTGATGCAGATTTTTGAGAATTGAAGCAGCAATGAATCACCCGTATTTAAGTTAGCAGGGTGTTCTCAGGAACTCGGAGCTAACAGTGCACAACGTACCGGCAAGTAACTTCTCTGGATTTGGGCTTTTTAAAAGCCCTACACAGGCAACTACACCACACTGCATCATTAAACTGCAGTTTGCTGGGGAGGTTTGGAGTCAGGTACCCTGGGAATTTTGAAAACTCTTTGAAACATTTTAACTTGAATTCCTCTGAAATTATCAGACTGAATCTGCACTCTCTAACAGAAAAGAAACTCTCAAAACTTCCCACGAGTTAAGGCACAGAATTATCTTTCTTGAGTCCACAGGCTGCTTACGCAAAACCTCTGTCCGCATCGCTGCGCTGCTTGTTCTGAATCCCATTTTATCTTCGAGCTTCCCACATTGTCACCAAGCACAGCCAGCCTCAGTACAAAATCCTGCAGCACAATGGCTGAACGTTGGAACTGAACAAAATATCAGCTGAGTTGAAGCTAATTCATCCCTACAAGCGCTCATTTTTTTTGCAGAGATTTAATGAAGCTGCCTCTACTCTGACCCTTTCCAAATGGCCACTCCAAGAGTTCAGCCCTGGCAGATGGGCAGTGTCCAACCTCATGGGGAATTAACAGTTTCTGGCTCTTCTAACGAGCCTTACATAAAGGCAGTTCCTCCTGAAACTGAAGGCCAACGATTGTGAAATAGAGAAACACTGTATTCCTCTTCTCACCGCACGTTTTTCTTTTACTTAATCAGGTCTATTCAGTCTGAAGAGAATTGTAGGGTGTAAAGGGAAGCTGCTTGCTGGTAGTGCAGTGTTGAGGAAGTGCATTTGCTGTCCCAAATCTCACAAGTGGGTAAGGCAGTTAGAGACAGAGTCACAGACAATGGTATTTTTCTTTGCTAGGCAGAGTTCGTAGGCCTAGATTTGAATTCACTACATGTGCACCCAGAAAATACTCCTGCATTTCCTTAGACACTTGCAAGATGACTCACATCCTCTCCCCCCCACCCCAATCTCTAACGCTGAAAATTCAACATAGTAGTTGCAGTATTAAAATGAGATCATACACATTATTTCCTTTGGGGTTGAAATCTTAAAAAAAAAAAGGCATAAACCTAATAAAACTTTATACAAAAAGAACTAAACAAGGACACTTGGAGCTTACTGATGAATTGCACAATACTCTTCACACTACTGCAGTGGTAACTCAGTGTAACAGATTGTCATGCAAGAACAGTGTTTTCCCAAACCCTGGGCCCTGGTTGGCTTACCCAAATCCTCCAGTGCTGGCTGCTGCTGTACCCTCGCCGAACACTTTGCCTCCCGTTGAGCCCAGAGGGCTTGAAAAGGTTGGGGCTGAACCGAATGCTGGCACCCCTCCGAACCCAGGGGATCCCCCGAAAGTGGGAGGGCTGCCAAACACTGGAGCAGCACCGAAGCCACCTGAGCAAAACAGAGGCAAAAAAAGGGACAAGAACATCACGTAAACAACAGTGCAGAAAGAGGAAATAACTAGCAGAGTTCCACACAGACAATCTCCATAATGGGGCTGTTCACCTTTTTTTATAAAGAACTGTCCATGAAATAACTGCTACAGAGCTTCCACAGCGCAGGGTGTTTTGTTATAAAAGATGCAGAGAGCCAAATAGACTATGGAGAAGAAAAAACACCTTCTGGAACTCTTGAACATTTGAGCACGAGATTAAACTCAATTCCCAGGAGCTGTATGAGAAGGTGGGAGTGTATTGTGTGTGCCTGGGTGCTGTGAAGGAACCTTTACTTAATTTATACGGAGGAGACCAGTACCTACATTGTGAGACAGCCAGTGTGCACAGCAATCAAGGCAGTAAAAATACAATGGGTGATGAACTGATGGTTTTATAAAAGACATCTTCGTTCTTCATGATAAAACTGTCAGTCCTTACCAAAAAGGAAGCTTGGCTTATGCAGTCAGTTTTAAAGCAAAAGTCTACTCACAGCCACTCAATTTACTACCCTAAGAATTGCACAGAACAATGCAGAACGAAGTCTCCTATACAGGTTAGCTCTGCAAACATTTGCTGCTGTTGTCTGGCTGCAGTGTTGGCTTCTAAAGCTCTGGAAGGACTGACAAGCGTCCTGCAGACAGAACCGTATGCTAGTGCTTAACACAAGCTTGGTTTTTAGGTGCTGCAGTGATTCCAGAGGCAGGGTATTGTCTAATGCTAGTGTAAGTGGAGGAAAGTAAGACGTGATGATTAAATGCCAAGTCAGCAGAACTGTACAATTCCCACAGGGAATCAACACCTGAACTCTGTTTCCTGGTGATTTCTGCTTGGAGTTCAGCTGCCTTCTGCAGCTCTGAGCTAACTTCTACTCAGATGATTTTGTTCTAAGTTCATCTGCTGAAATTACTGGCCTGTTGCTAATTGACAGTGCAACAGGAAGGACACCTGCTCTTTTGTCTGACTAGAGATGAGGATGGGATACCACCACACATTTTAATCCCCTGGGTGAAATTCCAGTCCATGTGAAGGTAATGGATATTGTCTGGCTCTAAACACAAAAGGTCTGGAAAAAATAAATGCTAGGCCTGAATTATTTAAACACAGATCAGGTGTCTTGTTACCTCTATCTCTGGAAGTTAAGAGTATTTCTCAGAGGGGCTGCTCGGTACACAGTCTGTTTCATTTTATAAGTAATGAAACCATGACAAAAGGGGATTCAACTCAAATAAATCCCTTCACACTGCAGTTGAGAGAGGAAGACACACCATTCCCTGCAGTATTTAGCAGATATAGCCAGAGGAGGGAAAGGGCTAAGGACTCTGAGTGAAATGTGCCTTCTGTGGCACTAGGAAACATGGCTTAGTGGCACTGGCCTGACGGTTGGACTTCATGATCTTGTAGGTCTCTTCCAACCTTAATGATTCTGATTCTACAGAAACTGCTTGAAAAATCCTATCTTGAGAAGACACTGAAACCAAACTAATCAAAAGCAAGGGAAGCATCATTGGATGAGTGGAAGAAATCCCTTCAGCAATAGCTTTTTGATTCTCCAGCAAAAGTAACAGATGGGAGAAATGCCCGAGACAAGAAACTCAGTCTGCTACCAGCCAGAATCACCTCACAAATGGCTGCTGGATCTGACAGCATCATTACACTGTTACTTCACTAACACAAGAGCACAGCTCCCGTCAAAGCAGAGTGTTTCCTCTCAAAACACGGACTCTCCAAAGGGAATTCCTGTGCACTACAGTTTCAAGACAATTCCAAGGATGACCAAGCCTTCCCTGCTGTCCTCAGTGATGAAGCTTCAGTTAACACACTAGGAAGAAAACTGCCCATCATCATCAGTGCTCACTGCAAGAACTGTCTGAAGGTAGAGGAGAAAAGCTCTGCCTCACCCTTTAGGCTCCTTTTTCAGCTGATAATTAACAATAGGTTCATTAGAACTGGACAGCAGCAAATTTCCTATCACAGCCATCTCTGCTTTTGTGGCTCTGTCTTTGGGCAGATGAAAACAAAAGGGAAGAGGTTTTGTGAAATATCCAATATTTGATTCAATTAACTCCATGGTCAGAGAGAACATCAGCTCAAGCACAGGATGATCACAGGCTGAGCTGATTTCAAGAGAGAGAGGGACTCAAACCATGTCTGATGGGAATTTTATGAGGAAGCTTTCCCATTGTAGACACCTGTGCATTCACTCACGCAAAGAAATGGGGACAAAAAGGGTTACAAAACCCAGAGTGAAGTTTGGAAGATAATATTCCAAGGAATCATCTAAAATAGGGAAAAAAGCATTCAGTTCTGTATTCTGTGCTATTGGCTGGATGGTACAGAACACCAGCACTCATTCAAGAGCCCTTTGCACTTGAACTGCAGCAAACATTCTGGAATGAATACCTGAAAATGCAGTTTACTGGATGCTTTTCTACACAAGAGATTGTAAATCTCTGCCTTGAATCCACCAGCTCACTAAGCTGGTTCTTTATTGCTCAGAGACAATTCCTGCAGAGGTACTGAGCCCAGGCTGCTGCTCTTTGAATGGTACGATACTCCTCTAAACACCTCTCAACCAAGCGTGGGTGTTCATAGTGGGCAGATTAACAAAGTACCTGCTTTGTTTGGACTGGTGAACCCAAAGCCTTGGGATGCAACGCTTCCACCACCAGAGCTGAAAGTGCCTGTAGGCTTCTGCTCGCCGAAAGATGAGCTGCCAAATCCAAAAGTCTTTGCTCCGCTGTTTCCAAATAAGTTAGTAGAATCTGGAGAGATGAAGACGACTTGTGAAGCTCAAAACAGACTATTAATTTCCCTCTGTTCCTACAGGACTACGTAGTTCTACCCAGATCCATTCAGATGTCCTACTGACAATGTTCAGTGCTGCAGTCTAGCAAATCACAGTGACAAAGGATTTGTTCAGTCGCATCCTGCGCTGCAGTCACTAAAAGACAAACCCTCAGGTGAGAAATTACAGCAGCTACAATCAGTCTCTCATGAGAACACAAATATCAGCCCACCACAAATGAAAGACTGTCAGCTGTTTTAGCAATGGCCAGTATTTCCTATCATGACTATCTGATAGGACCTTAAAATAGGAGCCGAGCTTTTCCAGCATTACTGAGAAATAACTCAAGTTTTCATCTTTCACAAGACTTCGCAGAGTTTTAGCATCTAAGGGCAACACACAGAATATCCAAAGCTTTTTTTCTGATGAACCATCTGCTTTATTTCATCACAAACCACAGCACTGCAATAAAGGAGGATTAAATTAGCAAGGTTAGAGAGCTGACCTCAACCATTAATCCCAATGGATCATTAAGGCTGTAATGAAATAAATGGATTTGCTTTCCCAAGACTTGAAGTGCCACTTCCAGTCACTCGAAGCTCATTCTACAGATTCTAGTTCTGTGTCTTACACACTGCTTCCTCTTCTTTGTACTTCCAACCTGCTGGACCCCACCCCTTCTGCAAAACCCAAGTCAGAAGTGATGAAATAACGAAGCTTGGCAGTACCATTAAATAAAAGCCACACTTAAGAAATCCTCACCAATTGCTTTCACAAGCACAGATCTGCAGCAGCTGCACACCAAAGGCACAAGGACACCTTTCTCACTGAAGGCTGCTACAGCAGACAACAGCACACATGTGTGTCTGCTCAAATTTTTGAGTATTACCAAGTCCTGAAAACTCAAGACTAATGTGTTTTAAACTTCACTTTGGCATTAAAAACCCCCTATCTTTACACTAACAGACAGTGATTGATTCTTGCACTGGCAGTTAATCCTGTAGGGCTCCTAGAAAGAATTTCTAACAGCCCCTTAAAGTCCCTGGTGCAAAGGAACCTGCAGGTAGCTTTCATGTGTTATTCACTGCTTTTCATCCCTCCGTTTGTTGGGTTAGTTGGCTGGGCAAGAAGCAACATGTCAGAGGGTTATGTGCAGATTGATTTAGCTAAAACACTTGTGGACTGATGCTTTTTGGCTGATACCTGGAGCAAAAGAAAGGACAAGTGCCAAGGACAAGTTGCTCCTCCTGAAGAGGGCTTTAACACCACTCCTCTCATCTGCCCAGCTTCGATGCTTCTATGAGATGCTTCTTTCTTTGAAAGACCCACCCTGACCACCAAATCTAGATAAAAACTGGAATTCTGCTTCCTTACCAACACTGACTACATCCCTAAACCAACCACTGAGCATATTTTCTTTACTCCATCCGTGTGACTGACAAAATTCCCATCTTCTCTTAGACATGAAAAACGACTGAGAGCTTCTCCATGTATCACAGCAAACTCTGATAAAGAATCTTCCATGTGCTGCATAAAAATAGCCACGAGGCATTTTGCTCAGAGTTTCCTACAGAATATATTCTTTTCCTTACCAACGTTTGCTTGTTCTTTCTGCTTGTTATCCATAAACCTAAACCATCAGTTCTGGATTACACTTCTCTTGTCTTCGTTAGTCCTAGAAGCTTTCCACGTTAACGCAGAATTTACTCAAAAACAACTAACGGCAGAAGAGCAGATGGGATCACAAAAGCAGATGGAAATTGCAGGGTGTTTTGTGTTCGTGCTTTGTTCACTTACTCTGGGAAGCTGAAGATCCAAATCCTCCACTGGAGGAACTGAAGGGATTCTTATTGGCTGCATCTTGACTTGGTTTTCCTCCCAGACCACTGAAGAAACCTCCACTTCTGCCACCACTTCCAGCTCCAAACAAGCCTCCACTGGAAGATGATGGTTGCTGGAACACAACAAGGACAAAATGGAATTTAAGCAAAGTCAAAGCAGCACGTGTCCCCAGGGCTGATGTTTCTGTCTGCCCTAGTCCTCTGGATGCATCACGGGGCTGATGAAGCAGCAAGCAAAGACCTTCCAGCACGTAATGCAATGAAATCTTGTTTTAGTCTATCTTAAACCTTGTCTGTGGTATAGAATGCCTTTGAAACCTGCCCTGCACTGTCCACTTTCCACTTAGTGTGGAATAAAAGCAGCAACTTACTGCATCTATCTTATCTTGCACATGATAAAATGCTGTCTTTGCATACCCCTTGAACGGGGTATGCCTCACGCAGACACCCACTACAATCACAAACACCTTTGGTACAGACTGATACAGATACTGCTGAGCACATCACATTGCTGCTTGTTTTTTTAGGTTTATCAGAAATAGGTAGGGAACCCTAAACAAGTTAACTCTAAATAACAGCCTCTTGTTTCTACAAATGCAGTAAATACTTGCCTGGCCGAAGACTGTGCCTCCTGTATTAGCTGCTTGCCCAAACACAGAACCTGTGTTACTAGAACCAAAACCTGCTAAGAACAGAACAGAAAATAAACAATCAAAACTATCGCTAGGGGCCAAGACAACTCAGAAAAGTGACACTGGCCCAGAACAGGGAAAGGATAGGTCTTCCATGCCAAAACATAGGGGATATGCAAGGTGCTACTGAAGGTAACTAGGCTGCACAAATTTAAAATCATTTGCAAACACATGAATAATAAATTCCACTGACACTTGATTTGGAAGTCATTCTCTTTTGCCTTTAACCAACTTAAAAATGAATAGGAAATAAAAGGCCTTTTCATTTGTAGGACTGGTGCTAACAATACGAGAAGTGGATTTTTGTTAACGTCGTTCTAATAATGCTGCAAGCCACAAGCACACATTCTGATGGTCTTTGAGTAGGGAGGAGCTCTGTTACCTCAAGATTCCTGTTACAAATACTGAAATGTTCTGATTACAAAAAAACCCCAACTGCCAATTCCATTTCCCAGTTCCCTGAAATCTGTGCTTTACAATACAACTTGCATTTCTATAATTAGGAACACTCAAGCAGAGCTCACTTCCCCCAGTTTAACTATTCTCTGTTACTGTAGTTAAAATGAGCCAGCAGTTTGCCTACAGTGTCATCGTTGTTAATTAAATGAGCTTAATTAGTTTTTCTTCTTTGGAAATACATGTTCTCTCTTATTACTATGTACTTTTCCCTGGGAGCTCTCTGAAGACTGTGTAGCTTTGGAAGAAAAACAATGTGCTGGAACAACAAGGAGAACAAAACGAGACTGAAGGAGGTCTGGCCCGTGCAAGTGTTCGGTCTAACTGTAGAGGCAGGTACCAGACAGCCATGTTACTGCTCTAAATAGTTGTTTTCAATGCAAAAGCATGTTTAGCAGATTAATTCCTTGCTCACCTGTCACTGGGAGGACTGATCAGAAAGTTTTTCCCTCCCAGATGATGACACTGTGCTGTACAGCCACTGCTGCACATACTCAGTGCAGCCCACTGAAGGAAGAGCTGCAGCTGTATCTACTGCCTCAATCACTGGCTCAGAGCTGCCTTGTCTCACCATTTAATCTGAATGACAAGATAATCTCAATCCATCCCACTTCTTGTGCGACAGGCAGGACAATGCTAACGCAAAATTAAGTCAAGTGAGACTTTCAAGTATAAAAAGAAGGCAAGACCAGATTGAAAAAGCAACATTCAGGGTTCTAGCAATGAACAGAAGCAGTGCAAAAGCTTCTTTGGTCTCCAGCATTAGCCTCCCCCTCACACAAACAGCAGCTCCTGTTCTTGTTAATCGAAAAGAAAAGCCAACCCAAGTGCTAAGGGGAAAAAAAAGGCATCAAAAATGTTCTCCTTTCCCTGCATCACATCCCTCTGCTGTCTGCTTTTACCTGAAGCCTGGCAGAAGCTGAACGCAGCAGACGACGTTGTAGTAGTAACAGCGGCAGCGCTACCGAAGATGGATCCCCCTTGCCCAAAGCCTGTGTTCTGCCCAAACACCGAAGTGATGTTTTGTCCAAACAATCCACCGCCAGAGCTGCCAGATGGCTGCCCAAAGGAGAAGGAGCTGGCGCTGTTGGTGCTAGCCGATGCTCCAAAAACATTGCCACTGCTTGAGGCTGCTGTGGAAGCTGCTGGCTGGCCAAAGGTTGGCATTGTCCCAAATCCAGACTGGCTGAAGGTAAAACCACCTGAAGAACTGCTCGCTGGTTGCCCAAAGGTTGGTGTTTGCCCAAAGGCTGGCTGACCAAAGCCACCAGTAGTGGTGGTGCCAAAAGCAGAAGTACCAAAACCTGAGCTGGCAGCCTGCGTGGTAGTGGTGGCAGTGGACAAGGTACTGGTGGTCAGTTGTCCAAAAGGAGAGGACGCCGTGGTACCTGCTGGGAGTTGACCAAAAACAGGTGCTGTGGAAGGGGTGGCAGTTGTCTCGCCAGCAGGCTGGCTAAACGCTGAGCTAGAAGAGCTGGAATTTGGAGGCTGAGAGAACACTGAGGAACCTGCAGATGTGGGGGCAAACACAGAGGTACCAACAACTGGACTTTGAACATCAGAAGTAGCAGCCAACGCACTTGTGGCTTCTACAGGAGAGGCAGTATTTGCTAGAGAGGTGGTCGCTGAGACATTCTGATCTGGTGGAGCAGATGCAGAGATGGCAGGAGACACTGGTACCTTCCAATCACTTGTGGAAGCAGGAGTAGCAACAGCATCGGGGGCAGGTGCTGCCAGCGTAATGCTGGAGCCCACAGAAGCGGTGTCCCCAGCTGTGGCCTGGGGTAAAGCAGGTTCTTTAATGGCCTCTGGAAGCTGTATCTGAGGCTGCGGTGACTGTGTCATTGGAGGTAAAGACCCTGTGACTCCAGCTTCGTTTTCAGATGGCTTTTCTGACACAGGCGATAACTTGGCATCCACTACACCCTTACTAGAGGTTGCAGCAGGAACAGCAGCTTGTGATGAACTCAAGAAACCTCCAAACGAGAGGGATGTTGAAGCAGAGGGAGCAGGAGGGGCAGAGGTGGATATGCTCAGGCTGTTTGCTTGCTGAATACCAAATGAAAAGGGGGGTTTGTTGCCACTGGAGCCTCCAAGATTAAACACCCCAGAAGATCCCGTGCTGGTTGACTGGACGTTGCTGAAGAGACCACCTGCGACACTAGTGCTGACGGACGGAGATGCTGTGCCAGCCGAGGTGACTGCTGTTGGAGCAGCTTCTGCAGCTTTTCCTAATGACAGGGGAGCACCAAAAGTAAACCCAGAAGGAACTGCAGATACTTTAGTTGATTGTGCTCCTGCAACACTAGTGGGTGGTGCTTTAGTGGTGGTCTTGGCATTATCATCAACTTGACCAACCCGTAGTCCTGAGAAGCTCCCAAGTGTTTCCCCAGCGAGACTGCCCTGGAACAAGTGGTCTGGTTTAGATGATGGGATATCCAGCTTGCTAGAGGCTGTGGAAGGAGCAGATGTTGTTGCGGCAGATTTGTTTGACTGGGTGCCATCTGCAGAGGAGCTACTTCCCACTGAGGCTCCTGGAGCACTGGCTGGCTTGAGGGACCCAAAAGCAAACGAGTTCTCAGGGACTGCTCCAATTTTGGCAGCTCCAGCAAGTGAAAATGAATCAGTCTGGGTGGACTCCTTAGCAGGGGCTGTTTGTGAGGGAGAGAGAAGTTACAAGTTGAGTTATGGGATGCAAAGCTCATTTATCATTGCTACAACAACAGCATGCTTCAGCACTTTCAAAGATTGCTGTGGTGCTCTTGCCTCAAAACTCTAAAACCTCTGACCATCAGGTAACTGCCGCTTCCACGTGCATTCAGGAGACAGCAGTGACATCTGAAGCCCTTAGGGACAGGGTTGTGGTGACAAACTTACTTTCATTTCAATGCCTCCACTTACCCATCCTTCTCTTTCAGTACAGACAATTCCAGCCTCTGGCTCCTTTCTCATTACCAACAGTTTGACAAAAACACAACAGACCCGATTACTACAGACCATTTGCTCTTACCACCACTTTGACCCTTTCTTACCTGGTTCCAAACAATAGTTGCTGACATTCACTGCAGAACTCTCTGTTCACATCAACAGCTCAGAACAGAGTTTAGGACATAGAAGTATTATCTGACATTTGGAAAGTCTTCTACAGGATCGTATCTTTCATTACAGATCTGACTATTTACAGACCACTATGAAGCACATTTTCACTTTGGAAAGACAATAGAAAAGCTCTCAAATACAACTGTCAAAGCAGCTCCACTCCCAAGATACAATGCTATGCAACAGCACAGAACTGCTGGAGTTTAAGGGAGACTGGACAGGTCTTGTTTGGCCTACTGCCATTTCATTTCTGAGTGCCAAACACCAACTAATTCTGGCTTGCAGACAATGCATCGGTGCAACTATGGGTTGATTTGGACAAGGTACAGGAAATGCGCATGGAGATCAAGTAACAGAGCAAAAGCTTCTTAGCACAGCTAGTATTATCCTTGTGTTTTACTCTCTAAGAATATGAAACATATTTAAGTGTTATTAGTAACTGACACTGAATAATGCAGCATTTGTTTTGTCCTGAGGCACTCCAATTCCCTCTGTTGTTCCTCCTCCATCAGCTAACAGAAGCAAAGCTGCTCCTACCATTTCACAAAGCAGACTGAAGTAACTGCCCTCACACAACACTGTGGTTTGTAAGTCTGACTCCTGCACCACCCACTCCTTTAACCAGTGTTATTTACCTAAGCTTTTTATGCTGGCTTAAAACGTGAGGATTCAGATAAGTTAATTCTCTTTGCTTAACACCAGTGCTGTAATAGATTACGGGTATAAGCAAGACAAGATTTGTAACAAGAGCAATCAAAAAACTTTGCATGGTCAAAAACTCACTTCCAATCTCTCTCGCAAGACTGAAGTGATAATATTTTTGAAGTGTTTTGCCTCTAAAGCAGCTGTATCAGTCCCATTTTTCAGACAGGAGAAACACGGTCTATACCTATAGAAATGCAACAGCACCCTAGATACTGTCTACTCAATTTCAGACTCACCACAAAGTCACCCCAAGCATTCCCCTCCCATTACTAAATGCTCTTTTGACTTTCTGATGGCTTTCCATGTCAAAACACCTCCACAACTTTAAATTGACAGATTAGAAATGGCAGAGAGAATGACTACAGATGTTATCCTTTTCATAAACTAGAACCTCCTAGCTGTTCTTGGCAGCAAATAGTTTGCTTACACTTAATAGAAGGGCAGGTGTGGCCTAGATTTCTGTGCATTACAGGGCATAATCCAGCGCTCATACCTAACATTACTGCAGTAACTGCCACTTTAATAATAGAACTGCAACCCAAAACAAGAGCCACACAAATCTGGAAGAGTAAGCACTCTCTTAGCAAGGAAGATATGTGGTTTGCACACTCCTCCAAACCAACCTTGTGAGGAAGCGAGGCTGGGCAGCACCGGTGATGAAGCGGCTGATGTGACACCACCAAAATTAAATCCAGGTCTAGAAGGAAAGACAAGAAAGGATAGTGCTTAGCTCACAGTGTAGAGGCTTCCAAACCCCAACACAACTTTGAGACTTGGGTTTCCAGTACACACTTGCACAGTCAAGCACACAAAGTTTCTCCAGTGAGTAAAGAGGCAGTGAGAAGCATCCACACAGATTGGTCTCCATTTGTTTCCCCTCTAACAAGGCTTCTAGAACATCGAAAAGGGGCAGAGTTTGAAGTCCTTTTGACCACACCCCACTCTCCCATATTTTTTTCCATTCTGCTGTAGATTCCTTCCCTATTCAGCTTGGCAGCTGAGCACCACAAACTACATCCTGACAGCTTTAGGGAGAGCAGAAGCCACAGTGGCAACTAGAGTGAAAGAGCTAAAAGTTAAGAGCCAGTGCAGGTACAGAAGGGAATAGCTGGATGCTACAACCCCTCAACAGAGATCACTCATAGCAAAGAAGAAATTAAGAGTTTCCATAAGTAGTTCTATCTGGTAAAAAAAAAAAAACCTGTGATCTTTCATAATGAGCACTGGGGCCCTCCAGAGACCCTCGTTCCCCGAGGCTTTTTAAAGCTTTCTCTTGATTCTCAAAGACCAGCTGCTGATATGGAAGTCAGACCATGTAACAGCACTGACAACAGCTCTGTATTTAGCATATGGTTTACAGACTGAGGCACTGCCGCCTGGGACAAAGGCAGGGCTTGTTTGCTTTTTGAATCTGAATTTGCATCTCTCAAGAAGACTCTTTCAGCCTTTTGAAGAGCAGAGCAAGGTGACTCGATAACATCCACTTGATAAACTTGCAGACAAATGATTAAGACTGAGAGAAAGCAGCCATTTGCAAGTAGGAGTGCTCTGAAATATTTAGTTACCCACTTCATAAAGAGAAATTTGCTTGAGTGTTAGATAGATAAACACTCAGACCTTCAAATAATCATTTCTAAGGAGTTGTGTCTGCCCCGCAATCGGGAGATACGATCCAAAAAATAACTGTCATTCCTGAAGAACCACTCGATAAGAGATTTCGTAATAACTACACAGTCATAACATGCACCTCGCTTTGTATAACTGTTACATAACAGAAATCAGCAGATGGCATGGGAAGTCCCTAGTCACCTTGACAAACAGTCTACTTTTCAAGCCAAAACACGGAATCTGAGCTGGTGCAGTAAAATAAATAAGTAGCTCAGCAAGTTTGATCACCAGCACAAATTTCAAGTCCTAAGTGGGAATTTCAGCACTTCTGTCGCAAACCTCTGTCAGCATCTGAAACCCAGAGATGGGTGTTCATAGAAAATCCAACATCATTCTCTTTCAAATTCATCTTCAGAGATGGCAAGTATTAATATGACCATGCTCAAGTCCTTTTTCTTCTCTAGGAGCAGAAGCTTCCAGAGTCCAGCCTCTTCTGCTGTTGCAAAACCGAGGGTCATTCTCACATGCTTCTGCACAAATTGCTGGTGATAATTCCCCTGCTACTGCTCTATATTCACTAAAGAACAAAGTTTAAAACTAGCTATAGTCTGCCTCTTTTTCCTTAACCCTAACTTTCAAGACACAGCACAACTCTTCTTCTCTGACTCTCAGAGAAGTGGTGCTCAAAGACAGTGAACCCAGTGTGTACCAGACCATGAGTGGGTGCTTTAACCACAGACTAATCTCAAATCATCACCTGATCATGAGAAATACTAGGACACACAGTGTATGATTTGTTCACTAGTCCACTACAGATAAACTCGGTCATTACTTATCCTTCATTATTTAGACTGAAAAGCCTCAAAGCAGCATCATACTCTGCCAAATTCTCAGAGACCTTCAGACATCGCTCAGTTAGGGCTTCCCAGAGCCTCCATTCCCTGTCTAACATTTGCAGATGCCATTTTAAAGTTTTATGCTGCTTGGGGGTAACGCCTGCTGCAACAGCCAACCCTCAAACCGAGCTTCAACTACAAAGAAAAGTTAATGTTCATACAGACCCTGCAGAAAACGAGAAGGCCTTGTTAAGGGGAAAGGTGGTTGTTGGTACTGATGTCACTGTTGAAGTCACAGCTGTAACTGTTTTTACTGTCCCTTGTCCTGTAAGATACAAGAACAAGCATTATGAATAAGAAAAAGCAATCTTGACATCCAACTATCAAAAAAGCAGCAGTCTGCACCCACGGTCTGTGATCAGCTGGAAATAAAAGTCTTTTATAGGACGTCTGATGTTTGTGCCCAGCAACATCCCCGATACCATTATCTCAGAGAACAGATGAATTATTTCACAGGTGTAAGGCAACAACATATCTGAACAGGGCAAAGGTGGGTGTCACCGTCTTCACAATAAAAACTAAACAATTTTTTAAAATAAATCAATAAATCTTCAGTATCATCTCTCATCAATAGCTCAACACACACATCTGAAATAAAGAGGAAGTGCCATCACATTCAGGAGCTAGTATTTTCAATAAACCCAAATTTAAGTCAAATATGATCCTAGCTATTTTTAGCACTTCTTACCCCTGGCTAAGAGGCAACCTACATCCAAGAGATTAGAGGCAGAAGAGTAACAGAGATGGATTTCAGACATTTATGCAAGAGGCTTATAAAAGCACGTTGGACGCACACACTATTATCAAATGCATACTAAAAATCAATTGCTTCCTTCTCTAAGACTTTTCTCTTTCCCTTTTTGCACTGAATGGTATAAACTGAGCATCTCTTTCCTCAGAAGCTTCTGAGGTGCACAACAGAGCACAGTATCTAAACTAGCTTTGGAACTGGTATTACAGCACAATGCTCAATAGACTCAGTACCGAATTAGCTCATTTCAAGCTAACTCAGGTGCTCCCAGCGCGCTGCAGCCTGTAGAACACAAATGCTTGAGCCTGACATCAATGTATGGAAAAATTATTCCTGTTACTGCAGGGGGTAATCATTGTCCTGCACAAATGCAACAACTTCTCACGTTTAGAAAACATGACTGCTTTTGATTTGCCGTCAAAGCACAGCAGTCTTTGGCAGATGTGCTTTCAGCATTTCTTGTTGAAGGTTTTACATTCTGAATTCACTTTCTATGAGGATTCATATAATCATACAATTCATAGTATTGAATTCCAGATGCAGGCACTGCGACAGAATACAATACCCCTCTCCCGCTCCTCCTCTGTACTTTCTGTTTTCAAATTATCTTTCTCAAGACTGGCTCAGCAGCCTCAAGGTGCAGGCAAATCTTTTTTCCTCGTTTTCTGGACTGTGCATCCCGATAGGTGGGGCAGGAGACATCCAGGCTTTATTTCCATCCCCACCAAAGACTTACCGGAGATTTTGTTGCTAGATGACGTTGGCCCAGGTGTAGATGCCACAGAACAAGGTGCACATACAGAAGAAGGTGGAGTCTGTCCCTTAAGGGAGCTTGTTAGAGGTGTCTGAAAAAACAAAACCACTTGGGGTCAGTGCATTCTGTCCATTAACAAAGGTCCTTCTGACCTTGACCTGCTATTACCAGAGTCATGCAGTGACTCATGAGCAAACTAGGGGAAGGTGATTGAAGCCCTTTAAAGTACCCTTCAATCTCAGGCAGTTTATATCTTGACACTTAAGTACGGGGTCAATATTCAACTTTTTGAACAACTCCCTTGCAGAAGCCAGTAAGCCTGCATGGGCAGCAGCTCAGTGATTTCAGAGGACAGACTGACACATGGGTTTCTGATATGCGGATGTAAAACCCAGCAGCTCGTCTACAATAACAAACGTATTCTCTCCCTTAATTTCTCAGCACTCTTTTTGGGGGGTGAAATGAGGGTATATCCTACGTAACACAGTTGTCTTTGTTAGCTGCACCCATTATGGCTGCAAGGCTGTGGCCATCAGAAAGCTGCCACCAAAAGAGGAAAAGGCAAGATGTAACAAATATATGCCTGGCATCACACTGCTGAGATTACAGGAAGACAAATGGTCTGCTGAGAACACGGGGCAAGCTGCAAAAAGAGATGATCCCTTCATGAACAATTAAGCCTCCCGAGTGTGCTGAGTATGCCCAGGTAGGGTCTCCCACAGGGAAAGGGGTTTATATTGAAGTACCTGTTTAGCTTGATTTGTAGCAACAGTTGCCAAAACCTGGTGGACTGCCTGGGCTGCCGAGTGAGGTACAGATGATCTTAAAAGAAAAATTACAATGTTAAATGAGCAATTGGTCTAAGAGGACTTCCTCACCTTTCAAAAAGCACAGCTTCCACAAGACTTGAACAACTACTACTATTCAAGATTCCACACTCAACTCCAAATCTGATTAGAGAATAAACCTCTTAAACGAATCAGCCTCATGTAACAAAGGAAGTCCTGTCCATTAACTAAAGCTCCAGACTTAAACGATCAAGTCGTCTGCACACTTGCCTCTGAAGAGTCAGGCCTTTCTATCTTACTGAAAGTTGATGAAGAATCAGCAGGTAAGGGGATTACAATTTTATGCCTAGCGGATAACAAATTTAAGAAGCTTCCCTTATAGCGTGGAGCCCAGACAAGTACATGCAACTCTTAGAAATGCTGAGCAAGGAGACAAAGCTGGGGGTGAGGAGGGAAGTGCTTCATGTCTTTGAAGTGCAGTATAAACATTAATGAAGTCGTGGTGAGAAAGGTGATAAAATTAGCCTATATTCTACACTACAGGTTTGGGAATGGTGGCCCTGAAATAACTTGTACATCAGAGCCCACAGAAAATTGCTGCAGAATGAGGTGAAGCATCCTACTTGCAAGCTGTGGGCCACTAACACACCGCATCACCGCAACTGGGGAACAGTCATCCAGTTTTACCATCTCCTCGAGTCTGTGGCGCACCAGGTTCAGCACCTTAAACAGCCAATAGAGGAAGCTCCTGAAAGCTTAAATTCAACACTGATCACATTCTCTTGGAAGCAAAGGCTAGCTTTCCCTTGTCGTAGCAGGTACTTTCCATCTTGACTCAGGCCAGGCACTGCCTAAGGCAATAAGCAATCTCTACACAAGCGGCTAAAGCTGCAAACCCCAGACTGAATCCAGACAGCACAAGCTGTGTATCTCCTAAATCTTGAGAATTCCCAAACTGTGTCTGCTTGAGGAGTGCCAAACTGCATCTGCTGTTTGGTCAGCTAGAGGCCACTGCACAGAAATTTCCTACTGTCTTCTAGACCAAGGAGACTCATGAAAAAACAGTCATTTTGCACAGGCATTTAGACAGTGTCCTGAACAGCTCTGCATTACTAGGCAAGTCTTTGCATCCAGCAGCAAGAGCGCTCTCTGCATTGCTTGCTCTGGACTTGCCCTCTGCCAAGAGTAAAAGTGAAGCAAACAAGAAAAACCTTCAGATTAGCACTGAAACTGCTGGGACAGTGCAGCAGTAAATTTCAAGTTCACATGAACCTCAAAGAAGAAAACAATGAAAGGTCTGTGAAATTCCTGATAGAGTGGCAAACTTTCCCCAGAAGCATCTCAAAATCCCTTGACCCACAGCTTCTCTGACAAGCGCAGGCAAATGCCGGGCTTGACTTCAGTTGTGGAAAGAGAGGGTTTTGCACTGAAAACTATATACAGGGAACTGGACTGGGACCACCACCACACTTAGCTACAGGCCATTGAACAACTGATAACAACTGAAAAATCATTCCTGCTTAACAACCCGATGACTGTGCTGCAGCAGCAAAAGAGAGCCAGGATGTCTGAACTAGCAAAAACTGATGAATTAACTGTGCTGGGTGAATGCTCTTTATTTTAGTGCTGAATCTGACTGGCAGGCACAGTTCATTTGGGTAGAATTTTAAGAGACTACATTTTTATGAGGTCAGCTATAAAATAAGACTGTAAAAAGCCTTCAAGATATCAAGCTGGCTGGTGCTCTATAAATTAGAGACATCAATCAATACTGCCATTCTAAAACTACTTGTGAAGTAAGACAGGTCTTTAACTACACTCCGAGAAAAATGATGTCTCAGATATGTATTGTTCACTCATGTCCCTGTCTATGCAGAGACACTGCTCTTTCCTTTTCCCAACCTA
>VZRI01008090.1:223959-260644 GCA_013397515.1 Upupa epops | reverse complement strand
TGGATGCTTTCCTCTGTGATCTGTGTTAGATAGTTTTGTCCTGCTCCGGCAGGGGGGTTGGACTCGATGATCTCTTGGGTCCCTTCCAACCCCTAACATCCTATGATCCTACACTCCGAGTGAGAACTAATCTCAGATATGTATCGTTCACTCATGTCCCTGTCTATGCAGAGACACTGCTCTTTCCTTTTCCCAACCTACTTTGGATGGAACAAATTGTGGGGAACTCTTGCTGGTCCCAAGCCTGCTCTTAGCTCAACTTCCCAAGCAGAACTGTTCACAAATTTTCCTTTCAAAACACATAGCACTGCCCTCCCCACCCCCCCGTCAGTTTATTCCTTTTAAAAGAAAACAAAATAGTAATGGGCTCCTAAACTGTTTCTGCATTAAAACGCAGAAGAAATAATGAAGTAAACTGTGCAGTCAGCAGCTGAGTACTGCTGCTGCGAAAACCACTTCCCTTTCTGAGAAGCTGCAAAGGAATTTCATCTATTTTGACAGTGAAGAGCATACACACACACACACACACACACATATATCTGTGAAAAGCAGGCATGACGCAACAGCAGAAAATGCTCCAGGAGCTACACGTAGAGCCCAGTCAGATGGATAAAACATCAGCAAGGCCACACAGACTTATGATCAGATGTGTGCGGTGAGTTTATCCTGCTTTATGTAGCTGGCCCAGCTTTGCTCACACTTTTCAGCAGTTGCCCTGGCCTCCCCAACCCAGAAATGGACACGTGTTATCTAGGTCTTTAAGCAACAGCGGGAACTTCAAGCAAAGACAGTTTCAAGGTCGTCACAACAACAGGGAGAAGGACCAGTTCTGTAGCTGGTGACAGAGCCTGGTGATAAGACAAATCTCTGGAATGAGCTGAGCTGGCTGTTGTCTGTAGGAGGCAGTGAAGTAGGAAAGCCAAGTGTTACAGCTAACTCAGGAGAAATCTTACCAAATTCAAGGTTAAATACCAGAAGACAACATCATTCATCATCTACTTATGATGAAAAGAGCCTTGGAGCCCTGTATTTTTCCAAAGTGACTGGCCCCTACTGATATCCAACCCTTCAAAGTTCTGATACCAAAAAATTTGAAACAAGTTTCCAGAAAAGCCAGAGCACACAGTTCTCTGCCCTCAAGGGGTAAAACTACGAACATACAGAAGAGACATGACTCCAGAAAGGATCTCTATAATGGATGATTAAATAGCAGGAACAACATCTGGACAGCTTAAGGCCACAGAGGACAACCAGTAACACGTGGGGGGACACTTCTCTCATACCAGATCTGAAGTAAATACTAGCAGTAAAACCACTGAATCCCAAAAAGAGGGGAAGTGCTAAAAAGCATTTCAGACTACTGGAGAAGGAGGTTAATACTGGTCTCGCCATTTGTTCAGAACAAGCTGTTAGCAAATCCTCAAATGACCTGAAAAGAAAGTATTTCTTCCTTTCATTTCACAAAGCCAATACTCTTCTCTAAATGCATCCACTTCAGGTCTTACATCATCGCACTATGTAAAATATCACTGCTGCTCCCCACTGGCAGAAGTGCTCTATCACAAGTGCTACTGACTGCTATCACAAAAAAAACAAAAGAGGAGCACCTACTCACCCTATGACTGTGGAGACTGCTGGAGTCAATGCACCAGTCTTGAGTTCTCGCACATTCACCACTTGAGGAACATTCTTCAGAGTCGATTCAGTCAAGGAGGTGCTTACAGCTACAAAGAAAAAAAAAAGAGGTAATGATGATCTGTGTATCGAGCACTGCATTCATTATGGAGTAACTATACTCCATCCTATGAGTACTATGAGTAACTCCAGAAGAAAGTCATCCAAGTTTCTGGAAAGTATATGGCTCAAAACATTTGCTATCTCAGCCTTCAATAAGGCAAGAAAGGCACCAAAGAACTGGGCAGTTTTCTGTGTAGCTGGTACGTGTGCTGTCGTTAGCCGAGCTGTTAATTGTTCTCTCAAATTTTCCCTTAATCCAAGATGCTGCAATGTAGGTAACAGAAACAACTGGGGTAGTTACACCCCACCCTCTGCAAGAACTCATGCTGCTGGTCCACTTTTTGCAGTTAACACTCTCCTTGCACAAGCAAACTAATCCAATTTCTCTACCAATAACAGAGTTCTGTATTTCTGCACTGACGCTGCATTTCTGGGGAAGCACCAAGAAAAGTCTAAAACCAAACAAGAAAAGCTTAATTTGGAGAACCTTTCTGCTGTCATCTCAAAACCCTGCAAGCAGATCTAAGGCTGAACTCAACAGTTCGCTCAACTTTTGAATATTAAAATCACTTCACAATTCAGATCTTCAGTTGCATCACTTATAAGTAAAAGAGGCCCGTGACATCCTTTCTCTGCTCTCCAACAGTCTGCTGCAGAGATCAACTGCTATGGCAGGATCTCCTAAGAGTCATCGACATTTTTGCCACCGCACAGATGAGAAGGAAAAGAAACCTGATGTGGGAGTTTCTCAGGTCTTTTGTACTTGCAGCTTACAGGAAGAAGGAAGACACTGGATAGCTCAGATGTGCAACACACATACATCTGTGTCACATGCGTACACATACAAAAGTCACAGCTCAGAGGGCACTCGGGCAATTAGCCATCCTTTTACCTGGGGACTGGTTTGCCATCTGCCTCCGCAGTGCTGCAGCAGCAGCTGCCTGTGGTGCCGGAACAGTGACTGTGGGAGCAGGGGCCCCATGTTTCACAGTCTTTGTTGCGAGCATTGTACTGTCTGCGCCTTGTGGTATGATTCTGTTTGAAGAGGTAGGCACTAAACAAACAAACAACAAGCAAACATATTACACTTCATTGTATCTCTACAAACCAAGGAGACTTGAAAGCCTTTGCTGAGCTAGTTTCTCTAAATACACAGCTTCTTTCTGACAACACTGACGCACAGACCTTTTAAATAATCAACACAGTCTGTCCCTGGCAGTTTCCATGTATCCTGATGAATTTAGCAAGTAAGACTCAATAGTTGTCATCTCAATACGTTTGATGACTTTCAGTTTGCTGTTACAGACACTTCTGCTGACACCTTGTTTTTCTCCACTGGCTACAGAGAAGGGAAAAAAACCCACACAAACAAAACAGAACGTATGGAAATACAGTTCTTACTGTGACTCAGTGGGTTCAGAACTCCTAACCTTGGCCGCTCCAAGCAATTGCAGTAGATTACTTCACTTTCCTGCTCTCTGAGCATTATTTTGAGAAAGAATAGCATACACTTAAGGCAAATTACTAAAGGAAGACGGTGTTACCTATGGTTAGTGCTATCTGTAAGAAACAGGCTATCAGAAAACCACAGTCAGTGAGTCAAGATTATTTCAGCACTTCTAGCTCAAATTCACAAGGTCACGAAACCACTCTGCTGCTTCTGGAAACTTGGCAATGTACATCTGCGTGCTGCAGTCTCACTTCTGCAGGACCTGAAGCATTGGCAAGGGAGATACAGACAAGAACACGTGGAAAACGACAAGACACTACAAGAACAACTCACACAAAGTACCAAGGGAGACGTGCTGTTTCCCAAATGAAGGAGACTGAGACATCAAACCAGGCTGGACCGAGGGAGTACGGACCACAGGAGCGTGACGGGGGACTTGGGCTGGAGCAGCCTCTTCTTCCTGGTCTACTGCCTGTGAATCGTCATTCTCCAGAGACTGTGAAACTGAGGAAGTTGAACTAACTTCATCCAAATCCTCGTAGTATTTTGTGGACAAGAAGGCAGAACGGGACAAACTTACTGCAGCACCAGAAAAAAAAAATCACGTATTAAATTGGGGGAACAATTCATCCCAACACAGAAAACAGAGGGACCCAATTTTAAGGTGCTCTTTTACTGGCTTATTTTAATCCTGCATTGATAGGATTTGACTTCCTAATTGTCAGGAAAGGCAGCCTTTGACAAGATGGCAACTGAAATAAATTCTTACTGAAAGGAGACAGAGGAATGGGAAATGAGTGCAGAGGTAGAGGAGCAAGAAGCCGAAAAGTTCCTACAGCAGGTAATTCACCCTGTGTGGAAGGCATTTCAGACTTGTAAAGTAACTGCAGGCTTACCTGGAGCTGTAGACCTAACTGGTGTTTTCCTCTTGGCTAGGAAATTCCTCAACTGTGACAGTTTCACAGGGGATAATTTAGCTGGAAAACCAAAAAGAGAGTTATTAGTCTATGATCAAACTGCAAGTCAAATAAGCCCTTCACATTTACGATGTGAATGCCAGGAAGAATACATTACCAGGTACTTTAGCTGCAGGCTTGGCCTTTGGTTCCAAGGTCGTTTTCTTTAAGGCATCACGCAGATTTTCAAGGTCACTGTCCAAACTGGGACAAAGCAGTGAAAAACAAGGATCAGCAGAAAGAAACCAACCACATCAGAAACAAGAGGTGCTCAAAGGAGCCAGCAGAACCACTAGCTTATCTGGAAGAGGATTTGCTCCTGTAGAGATCCTGCTATTTAAACACATACATCTTTACTTCTTTTCTAACTCTAAGACTCATTTACTTCTTCCCCTGAACTCAGACAGAAATCCATCAGAGTACTTCAGGCTGGAGGGTCTATTATCCTGTTTACTATAAAAAAAGTCATTTTAACTTTTAGGGGAAAATTTTGTTAAGCATTAAACAGTCTGTCACAGGACAGAACACAACGAGCGTTGATATTACCTGGGGATAGTTTAGTATCATTTTTAGGACCTATCTTCCCATACCAGGTCCTAAAACCCCACCATTATTTCAAGTAACACTGGGGGGGGGCAAGAGGGAATGTCAAGACCACTCAGGAACTGTGTGTCACATACCTCTGAGGACCACTACTAGAAGATGTATCACTAGGAACACTCCACTGAGATGTCTGGTTATAGAGTCGGAGCTGCTGCAGGCTGTTCACGAGCTGATTTAGTCTCTTCCTCTGCTGACTGATTATTTCTCGGTTATTAGCCAGGGTGTTAAACAAAGTTTCCCGTGCAGGAACGATCAGACGCCTTAAGACACCAGATCAAGAGACAGGGGTAAGGACCATTCCATGCATCCATGGCCACAATCAGACACTCATACACCAAGTGGTTTAGTGGTTCTAGCTACTTGAACTCCACAAAGTCAAACGTGGTCTGGATTGAACAGCAGAGCAGTTCAGTTCATCTCAAATGCCCGTTTCTCTTTTAAATGTGCTGCCAGTTTATCCATTACCTGATTTACTTTAAGACATTTTATTTATTAGAAAGGTTTCATTAGCTACCACCAGTGGATGCAATTGATTTCTACAAAGCTTACAGTTTGTCTGGGAAGTGCTATTTACACTGCACAGAGATGCAGTAAACTTGTAATGCGTGTGAAGCCAAACAGCTTGAACCTGTAGTCTCCATTACAGAATTACAGAATAATGTTGGTTGGAAAGGACCTCCTAGATCAGAGTCCAGCCATCCCCATACCAACAGAAAACCTCAATACCTGAGAGACTGACAAACACAAACTAACCCCCTCCATGCTGCCACTCTAGCAGGGCATAAAGCACCATGGCTACACAGTTCTTCAGCTCCTCCAGGACTCCACCACCTCCCTGGGAAGGCCATTCCAGTGCCCAACCACTCTTTCTGGAAAGAGTTTCTTCCTAAGATCCAATCTAAACCTCCCCTGCCTCAACTTCAGACCATAGCCCCTGGTTCTGTCAGCAGTCACCAAGGAGACGAGGCCAACACCCACCTCTCTACAACCCCACTTCAGGTAGTTGCAGAAGGCAATGAGGTTCCCCCCTCAGCCTCCTCTTCTCCAGACTAAACCTGCCCAGCTCCCTCAGCCTCTCCTTGTATGACTGGTTCTCTAAACCCCTCACAAGCTCGGCAGCTCTCTCCTGGACCTCTATGTCCTTCCTATAAAGAGGGGCCCAGAACTGAACATGGTGCTTAAGATGAGGCCTCAAAAGGGCTAAGTACAAGGTGTCTTAGATTTCAATCCTAAACTCCTTTGAAAAAGGTCATAATGTTCAATAAAAAAAAAAGGGTTTCCCTGTTGATTAGACTGATGCCCGACACACTGACACATTCCTTACAGCTACTCTGTATTCCAGCTTGACTTACTTCTGCTTTCTCTGCTGTTCAAGGTACTGATCCCACTCCAAATCCAGAACATCATTCACATCCTGAACAGCAAACTTCACGTACTGGTGCAAGCGTCGGATTTCCTACCATGAAGAAAAGTCAGCTTTTAATTCACTTCAGACATCTCAGTTTCACTTGAAGATACTAAAAACCCTTCGGGCTCATTCAGTCCACCCCACACATCACTTTATTCTGCCTGGAAGAGTTTTATCACCACAACAGAACCCAACACAGTGAGAATCTACTCATCGAGCAATGGGGTACCCACTGGGCTTCACCAGGACATGTCAGCCCAGCTTTCAAGTAAAAATAATACTTTCCTTAATGTTTGCAAAACATCACTAGGCCTTTACAGGAAGGATTTTACAAACGTCAAGGCATTATACAAAACCAATCTTTCATTTCCAGAACATGAATCATTTGCTCCCACTCTACAGTGTCGAAACCTCTAACAATTATAGGTGATCAAAGCTGTGCAGGCTATTCACATGGCTCTAGGATACCCAGCGTTTGCAGACTGTGATTCATGAAAGCATTCACAAATGCTCCCAACTCCCACGTTAAAGCAAGGAATTAATTTGATTTTTATAGGTAGGAAAGAATTGAGAAAAGTACAAAGAGTAAAGTGACTTATCCGTGACCAAGCAGTTGCACAATTAAGTCAGAGAGCTCTGGCTACAAGCCCTGCTCCCTAAACAAAACCAGTGTTCAGTCTCATTATTGTCATCCCTCCAGCCTGCTGTGGCACGCACATCTTGAAGTCCAATCTTGTAAAATGGAAATTGGAACCTCCAGTTGGTTTCAGCTCATCTCGACAGAATGCTCTCTTCAATATGATGGTGAAGCAGCCAACTAATGCCGGTAGGGAAAAACTCTCCTGCAACTGTTTTCAAAATACAGCATGCAATTCCAATGCAACCTACCTAACCCAAAACCAAATCTAATCCTGCCATAGTGCTACACACTACCAGCAGAGGTTTCCTCTCTCCAGCAAGTAAGTGCATTAAGTAGCAGTAGCTGTCTGGACAGCAAATCAGTACAGCTGGACATCAGAAAAACCTCAGGATCTGTAGAACTCCACTGAAAACTAATACACACAAAGTTGACCAACTGAGCTTTTCTCACCCAGAACAAGGATGATGCAGATTGAACACAATGTAAGAGTGAGACAACCCTAGTCTATTCTCATGAACTTTCAGAGTTGACCTGAAAGCTCTCTCCTTATGTTCCAATCCACTTCCATTTCTCTCCCATTCAGTTACTCTTCCCTCCTAATCATCTCCTCAGATCAGTGAAACGAGCACTCCAAGATTATCACCTCTCCGAAGTGACAACCACAAGCTTGACATGTCACAGACACCAAGGACATCAAAGCAGGCATGCAATTAGAACTGAATCAATCTCCAGAATCCAGGTGAAGATTAGAGACCTACAAAGAATTACTCGGTATCCGCTGATTTCTAGTAACTGCCTGTGTCCATACTCTTGTACCTACTGTAACAAAGATGACATTCAATTAAGTCTTCAGCCTGCTGGTCAAACTTCTTAAGGGGAAGTGCTTCAGTGTACAGAAAAAATGAGTACTGGGTACAGTTTGTAGGGCACAGTCACTCTATTTTGCTTAGGGTTAAATAGCCCTCTCATCGCCAGAGCTGTAACAAAAGGAGTGCTTCACTCCCAGTTTCTTTCATGTCTTTGAAAGCCTCTTTATGTACTGCTGGTTCTTTTCCTGTGTCCTAGCTTTTAGAAAATCATTTAGCATTATGCTCTACCATCCACCAAATTAACCACACAATTCTCTAAGTCAAAGGAAGTCATCAAATTGAAGATAAAAATAATTCCAAAAACTCTTCTACAAAGTGTTGAAAAAAAAAAAAAAGAACTTATTGAACTGAAATCCTTGAGCAAACACTACAGGCTGAGAAGGAACAGGATGTCAAGAGCCACATTCTAAGCTCAGAACAGACTTGGATCTCAGATGAACTCCTTTCCTTTGCACGTTTTGATAACTCCAGAGCCTGTTTTACTAGACAAGGGCAGAACAAAACTGCTGGGCAGTTGCACACACAAACCTTAAGTTTTATTTTATTTCAAACTACATTAGAAGTTGATTGACTTGTTTCATACCTGAAGCTGCGATTCACTCTTGGGATCCAAAGGTTTCTTATAGATCAAGCTTAAATACCCCGATGTACGACTCTGTCCATCCTGTCCTTTAGCATCTTCTATACCTGAAAATCCCTCCAACAAGGTTGTCTTCAGAATGCTAACGTCTCCGTTAAGTGACTGAGAAGAGAACAGAGGGAACAAGGTTCAAAGTAACATACTTCACCAATCCCTAGCACAGGAGCATCTGTAAGAGTCTCCCTGAAAGCACAAAGGCATATGTCACCCCCACATGAGAGCAGCAGTCATGTTCCAGCTCCATCAGTCCGGCTTTAGCAGGTTAAGATAGAGTATCAGGTGAGGAACAGTCATTGCTGAGGAGCTGAACAGTTTGAAAATACTCTGCTCACCTCTGTTGTCTCTCTAATTTCCAAGAGGAAGGTGTGAAGATCATCTGACTCAGTACGCAGCATCTTCAGTTCCTCGGGAGTACCGACTTGGAAACAGGCTTTGGAAGTCCGGGCCTTCAGTTCATCCATCTCCTTTTGAAAATGTGCAATCTACAAAGTCAAGCAGAACACAGTGCAGCCACTGAAACACAACTGGGTCTGGAACAAATGTCAGAACTCTCCAGTAATGTTTCTACCAAACCATAAAAGCCTGTCAATTTGCAGCCAAAGCAACAAACTCCTCCTGAACATTATCAGGAAATAGTATTCTGCCAGCAGATAAACTGAAATTAAATTACTGAATAAGACTACAAAGAGCAATTACAAACCAGGCTGATGAGAACTGGAATTTTTCCTGAGATGATGCCTAAGCTGCTGTCAGACACATCAGAACACAGGTGAAAACTGAAAATGAGTGTTTGTGTCCCTAAACAGTGGTCTTACAGCTTTTAAAAATGAAGAAAACTGCATGAAAAATCTCACCTCCTCTCTGATTCCTGCTATAACAGGGTCTGAATCCTTCCACTGGTGGGCCTGTTTCTCTAATGCTGTGCTGGGAAGTGCTGATTTGCCCTGGAAAAAAAAGAACCCCAAACCAATATAAGGAATAAAACTTAGCAACAGGGAGCTTAGAAGGCCTCATGTTAGAAGATTCTCTCAGACACCAATTACCAGGGAGATATCTTTCATAAGCATAATTACTAGTTCTACATACACTAAGACTGGTACAAGTAGGACTGTGGACTAACTGAGAGATGTAGGGCTAAAGATTTATGAAAGCAAAGGAAATTTTTGTGTGCTGCTCTGTATTACTGCTTTGCTTTTAATATCCAACAAACTTGGCGTCTTTCTTACTCTACAGTCGAGGCAACTCTTGACTGTACACTGTGAAAACTGGAACACTCTGAAACCTCATCTCTGTAACAACAGAGAGGATTAGTGCCTACAACTCTGGTTAAGACAACACACGAGAACACCGCTCTCTAAATACATGCACAGAACACAGTGAATCTGTTGGACTAAAACATCATCTTAATGTCAAAAGCTAGCTGATTCTTTGACCCAAGAATAGCCCTTGAGCCCAGTGAATACCAAGCAGTTCATAGGTCATGCTGAACTTCCATCCTCTAAAGAACCTACTCACGTTCCCATTACCTGAGCAGAGCTTGGCTTTGCTGCAGATGGAGTGATTTTGGCTGTCTTCTGTAATAAAGCAGCTGAAGGTGCATTCTGAGCAGGACGTGCCGCTAGAATTTAAAAAGAGGAACAGCACTGTATGAATTTATATGAAGCTTGAGATCGTCAGACACAATCACGTCCGTCAAACCCGAAAGCAACATTGAAATGGGCCCTAGTGCAAGAACACACCTTCTGTAAGTGCTGTCCTACACCCATCCAACTTTTCTGCTAACAGGAACAACTGCCAGTGTCCAATAACTGAGTGTGGGACAGCTGAAGGACCTCAAGACCCCCAGACACACAATGATTTGAGAAATGGAATATAATTCTGCTAGCAAACTAGTACTATCTGTGACCATCGTGAACTTGTCACTCCCAATACAAGGCAAGGCACTGGTCTATGTGACTTCCCAGAAATACTCATTATCAGGGCTCTATTCCAAAGCACTGGAAGTGCCAGAACTTCTGGAGGGACTTAAGAAGCTGAATATGTTGTCACCTATGGCCCTCTGTAAACAAGGTGCACAAACGGGAAGTTTCAGGACTACAGTTCATGACATCATTAGTGTGGGGACATCAGGAGGTCTGCTGCAACAGCAAAGCAGCAGGAAAAACAAGAAAGAAGGCAAACAAAGCTCAGTGTGTCCTAAAAACTTGGTTTCTAACACATTATTCCCAACAATATGCATCAGACTCTTACCTGCAGCAGGCACAGGGGTTGAAGTCTTTGGTGGTGCTGTAGAAGAGGCTGCAAGAGGTGTGGACTGGCTCATAGGACTTCCATAAACAGTTTTTGAAGAGGTTGAGAATGAAAACATTGAGGAAGTGCATTGGCCACTACTGCTGGTGGGAGAAGAGGTGTCTACAGCTGTGAACCTGCAACAGAAGGCAGAGTATCTTTAAGCTCTGAACTGGTCCTGGCTGTTTCACTCCATCCAAAATGAAGCACCAAGTTCTAATACATTAGCATCCCCTGGGGTCAGCAATAACTCAAGCTCCAGATACAAAATGATAAGTGCAGCTTCTGGAAATAGTAGGGAGGAGCCATTCAGGCTCATTTCTGACTCCGAGAAGCCACAAAGACTGCTCCTGAGGACCCACCCAGCACTGCCCTGCTTCCAAATGCACCTCAGCATTTTGCAAAGGCACAACTCCAGCAAATGAGAGCTGCCCCTCAGCATCATTCTTGCACAAAGTCTCAAACAGAAAATTCCGCAAGAAGATATGAATTCCTCTTCATCTGCAAACTCAGCTCCTCAAGGCAGCCAATTTAAATGCTCAGTCAATTTCAAGCGTATCATTTGCTTTATACACAAAACATAAAAGTTTAAAAGGCTGTAAGAGCTACCATCAGATGCCGGAGTAGTTCAGATTTTTCTAATTAAAAAATAATCATTTGAACCGGCACAAATTTCTTATGATGCATTTACATGGAAATTGCTCTCTTTAGAAAGCAGCTCCAATTAACGCAGCTCTATGCGTTAAACCGTTCTGCCTAAAAACAGAGAGTCTCAGGAGTTGGAGGGAAGAGTGGGCTTATAAAATCTGAGAGCACACATCACTCAAATCCGTTTTGCATAGTTTCTAATCTTAGTTTTCTTTCAGTTGGCATGAACAAGCTTTGAAGATTTCAGATCCTGTGCTCAATGACCAAGCAACCACTTCAGAAAAAAATCCAAAACGCTCGGCACTTCTCCACCGAACACAAAGAACGGCAAAGAAATTCATCAGCTACAGATACAGCTGCCTCAGCTCCATGAGTTGCTTTTAGGCTGGGAACAAGGAACCTCAACAGTTGAAGAAGCTTGTGCTATCACCACCACACCAAAGCAGTCCCAGACACAAAGGATCTCACATCCCAGCATTCTCCAAGAATCTTTAACCATGATTTACATCAAACCAACACAGTGTTACTGTTTGATGCCCAGGAAACAAAGATAAGAAAACAATGAGGTCTAGGGCAATTTGGCAAATTGTCAGTCTGATTTCTGGCATCATCCCTTTTGCCTGTGAAAAAAACCTCTACCATGGGAAGCACTTAAGGCTTTCACAGCCAAGACAACTAGGTCCTGGATAAAGAGAGGCTTCCTCAGCGCTTTCTTAGAAGCGTAGGGAATAGCTATCAGGGCAAGAAGCCAGAAATCATCCCAACTTGCCCACCCCTGGAGCAATCTGACAAGTGTCCAGCCACTGCATTAACTACAGTATCTACTTACTTCTCATTGAGGTTCACTTTGACTGAAGAAGCTGAAGGGGCAAAAGACGACTTCTGTGCAACAGGAGTAGCAGGGAGCGGTGGCCCAGGTGAGCTCTCTGCAGCTGGCTTAAAGTTCATGGATCCAAACGAAAAGGAGGCTGCAGCAGCTGTAGTTGTGGCTACAGATGGAGCAGGGGCCACGGTTGCTTTAGAAGCAGTGGTGGAGAAAGAGAAGGTTGCTGCTCCGGTCAGACTGGGAGCCAGGGGCTGTGTGGAGGCATCAGTGGCAAAAGGATAAGGCGGAGGATCACTGCCCGTGGAGCCAGGCATCTTCACAGTGGAGGGTGTAAAGGAAAAGGCAGCAGCTCCACCCGCCACAACAGGTTGGCTTGCGGCAGGGGCAGGAGAAGCAACACCAGGACCTGTGTCTGGCTTTGGAGGAGTGGTTGGAGTTGTAGCAGTACTTCCTGAAGAAAGACAAAACGGGAAAGGAGGAGACTCACTGGGCTGCACTGACTAATGGCAGAAGGTACTGCAAGGCCAATCTCTGTTTGATGGGGCAGGTTCATCACCATCTCCCTCACTGGACATATGATACAGTGAGGAAGAGATATGGCAGAGCTGGGCTTCCAGTCCTCAAACCCAGGAAACAATACAGAAACTGCACAAAGTCTAAGCCACGATCAATGCCAGTCTGTCTAGATTAATGCTGTCTGGAATTTCTTGTGAACGGGCTTCACCTTTCTCCATTGATTTTGATAAGGTTCCTGCCATCTCAAATAAAACAGGCTGTCAGCACCCAAGGAAGCCAGTGCTGCAGAGAGGCAGGCTGCCAAGCTACACCATTCTATCTGGAGAAGAAAATTTGGCCTTAAGGAAGAAAATGGTGGGGCTGCAATTAATGCTGCATGCAGGCAGACAAGGAAACAGCTCACCTGCCCACCCCAGCAGAGGGAAGTGTCTATGACAAGGCACACAAAACTCAGAACTACCACTCTTCAGCTGGCAGCGCAGTTTCCAGAGGGCTGCAGAAATCTCTTGTTTAACTAAGCTACTGCTGCAGCCAAAAACCTTTATTCATGTCATGGCCTCTTGAGGCAAATCACAGAGAAGAAAACCATCACCTCTGTAGTACACAGACCATGCTCTGGGGCACCGCAGTGCTGCTCAAGCAGAGCCTGCAGTTCCAGTCATACCCCACAAAACTGGGCAAAGATCTTCCTAGAACTGCTTTGGCCCCATTCCACAAAGGTTAACTGCACAGTCTCTACGTGCCTGAGATCTCGCATAACAAACAGGACTAGGTAACTTCACACTGGTGTGCAAACAGACAGAACACTGCTAGGAGAACAAAACACTGCTTCTCATTGTTGTCATAAAAACTTCTTTTCTATGAACACCTATGCATTTGACTACCAATCTTACAGATGAACATAACAAAGACCCACACGTAAGTGTTTTCCTAACCCACTACAGCACTTACCTGATGATTTTGGAACTCTCTCCCCTACTAACTGCAATGGCTCTGGGGTCACAATGAGTGATCTGACTCCTGGATTTTGGTTGATCATGTAAAAGGGGCAGAGCACACCATCCGTAGAGAGCAAGATTAGAACTGGAGCTGGAGCAAGTGTCTTCTCATCACCTGACAGAGACCACAAACATAAGTCCAGTACTCTAAAATTCCTGTTCTGTTCCTCCTGGCATAACGGTTTAACTGTACTTAAACAAAATCACTCAACAAGTCTTGGTTGCAAGTGCTTTGTTTGTGGGGCACTGCTTGGATGCCCACATTTCTCTACCTACTGGCTCTTCAGGAAAAGCACACTAGGTAAGGAAGGTTTGCACACAGGAACAAGTTCCAGCACAAATGAGGTTTCTCTGCAATCCAAACTTGCTGTGAACTGCAATGCTAATTCATTTGCAGCCACAAATCAAGGTGACTACATTCTGTGAGAACACAGCAAATGTTAGCAGAAGTTTCTTCCAAGAAACCTTTCTATGAACTTTTAAGACAGCAAAACCTATGCTTAAAAAAAAAATCCGTCCTGACAGATTCCTTAATCCATTAACTGTACAGATGAACAGAAAATGCTTCCAATTCAGTTCTGCATTCAAGTACAAGGTTTGACCTCAATTCCCTACTGCAGGTTTTCACTCAGGTAAAGTTCTCCTTTAATCGGCACCCTCCTGTGCTCTTCAGGAACTCCTGACTGCAGTACCTTCCACTCTGCCTGAAGGCATCTCTACTTCAATCTGTCTTTGAGTTTCAAGGGAGTATTTTCAGAATTCACTAAAGGGACAACACAATAGATGGATCTTCAGCTTCAGCCTCTGACAAGGTGCTTTGAAGAGCCTTCAGGCAGCACAGAAGGTACAGCAGGAACACAAGTGGCTACATGTAGAGCACAGCAGGATTCAGTCAGTACAGGCCACCGTGCTTTAGTGCAGAATTAAAACCTCTGCATTCACCTCAACGATCTCTGCTTTATCTGTCTTTGAAACTAACCCACTTTTCCTGTAAATCAGTGCAAAGGTACTTCAGACAAAATAGTTCTGCAATATGACTTAAGCTACAAGGACAAAGAAAACCTCACAGGCAGTTTGAAATCCTCAGTGTTAGAATACGACTCTTTTAAATTCACTGTTACCTTGGATCTGTGAAACACAGACATAACTTGGGGGGTTTATTTGCCACACCCGCTAGTCTAGTAGCTTTGAGGAAGAAGTGTATTCAACACTGCCACCTGAATGTTTATGCAGAAGCAAGCCCACACATGCTGTGGGCAAGGTGGAATCTCTGTGTCAGTCTCTCTGTCAGAATAATCTCCTAGAACCCTGAACACCAGGCTGTCCCTCAAAAGTATCCCATATACTGTTATTATTGGACTACTCCACCAGAAAGGTCAACAAGACTTACTGATGGAGATGGGCAAATTACTGGTGTAGTCTATAGCAACACCAACAGGCAGAGTGTCATCGCTTTTGTCTGTCACAGGAAGTTCTGCTCTGCTGGAGTCCTCCAAAACCCATGATTCCCAGTTCTGCAAAAAAGATAGATTATTATTTTGGGTACTGCATTCCCATCTTCAGCCTTGTCCACAACTCTATCCTATTAGAGCTGAGAAATAAGACTGTAAAAAGCTAGAGAGCATCTACTTGTATTTGTCAGAGAGAAAAATGCTAGAAGCACCAGGGCCTTTCACAGTTTGCGTGGGATTTCTCACACTTCATCCATTGCATGTCAGCTAAGGTCAGGCCATTTTGTTCTTTAACTGAGGACCTCACATGAATCTCTTCACTAGTGAGCTGGACCAAATTTTGAGACTACTAAAAAGACCATGAAAAACAGACTTCCAGACTTCTGGTCTCTGGTTCACAACATACAGTACTTCCATTTATCCTTCCCCTTTCATGTCACTCATGTCTCTTGTTCACCTAAGAATTAAATTTACCTTAAGATTCCACACAACTCAGATGTAAAGAGGTTTTTTGTTTGGTTTTGGGGTGTTACTACAAAACCAAATCAACTGATGGTATCCCACGTCTTACACAGCTCATACTTGGTCAGATTTTTGAGAAAGAAGAGGTACACATGGACAAATGCACCAAGAACAAAACCATTACCTGATCTCCTTGCTTGGCAAGAATGCTGACTTCTGTGGAAGCTGCCGAGGCTGCCAGAACTAGATCCCTGTAAGCACAGACACAAATGAATTAAAACCACTGTAAGCATCTGCAGCACAGTCCCCAGCCCCACAGTCCATTATCATCTATGTAAGTGTGTAATCAGGAACACGGTTACAGTATAAAACTGATTTCTCCTCCCAAGATCAGGGAAACATGACTCCCTACATCACTATACAACATTTTCTTCCTTTAAAACAAGCAGCCAGGGGCTGAATCCCCTTGCCAAGCAATGACCTGACAGATAGAGTCTCATGAGAAATAATGATGGTCCAAGCCAGCTAGTTGTAAAGTTACAGCTTCCTCAAACAGATACACAATTAAGAGACATAAAAGGTCCTGCTTTACCCAATCTATCACTCTCAATCTCAAGGGAAATGGGTAGGACAGATTTAAAACAATTTTATGTACCTGCACTGATTTCATACATTTCTCTCATATGCTGGTTTTATTTAATTTACAAAAAGGAGGAACACATCACACAGAAGCACTGACCACTCAGACATACTTATCAACAGCTAGATCTTGCCATAATTGCCACCACTCACCATTCCTCAACATAGTTGAGGAAGTAATGATGCTGCCTCTCTGTGCAGCTCCCATAGCAAGGCTCCATGAAATTCACAAACTTCTCTGGTCGTTTCTCTTCCTTTTTCTGTAAGAGCAAACATTGAAACTTTATCTTTCCACACAGAAATCAACTAATCTCCTGTAAGTATGTCTGCATCAGGGTACAGCAGTAACTGCCACATCATTCAAGAGAGAACAGGCATCATGAGACCAATTGAAAAAGATCAAAGAACAAAGCAAACAAAAAACCTTCCTCTAAAGGACAAAGAAACAATAAAAATGTTATCAGGGAATTCTGCTCTCACAACCCTCCCCAGCAATTAATAACCTGATACTTACAATAAATTCTACATGATGCCAATGTGAGTAATAAAAACAACTTGTTGTAATGAATAAGACAAGAACTAACAGCAAATGCTTCTGTCTATTGTGATTTGCTGGCACTTACAGGCAGTATGGCTACGACCACCTCTGGAGGAGTTTCCAGTGTCCCATCAGCTGCTGCATACACAATAGTGAAGACATAGGTGCCAATCCACAGCACATCTAGGACTGAAAAAGAAGGAAACAAGTACCTCAGTTAAAACCACGTCAGTTACTTCCCTGGACATTGATTTTAACTGCCAAGCTCAGGAAAGTAAATGACTAACATGGAAGAAATTACTAATTTAAAAAAGTCAATCATTTGTCTGCAGAATATCAATCTAATTAGAACAAATACTATTTGAATCCAGAAATTTCAAACACAAACCAAAATAATGTATTTGATTTGGTGATACCCCAGGTCAGGTAACACCAGGGATTCCAAGCGTGGATGATGGTTTGACACATACAGATGAAGTGTTCTGCTTTTCTAAAGTCACTGCTTTTACTGAAGAGTCAAAACGACACTCACAGGAAACAAGAGAATGGGATTTACATCCTGAAATCTTCAGGCTAAACGAACATTACTCATGACAGTAATGCTTATCCCATTGTGATCAAAAAGTTGCTGTTAAAATGAGAGTTTGAAACATTCTAGATACTAGATGAGGATGCCAGCAACCAGTGAGTTTTCTGTGCAACCCAGAGATAAAGCATCTAATTAATTTTTCATTAATACTTAAAAAAAAACACATGAATTATATAACCAGAACAATGCACATCTGTTATAACAAAAACCAACATGAGCAGGAGTAAAAACGTTTTAAAAGACAGAAGAAAACAAAAAGATGTACCTTTAACAGGATTGTCTGAGTCATAAAAGGGAGGACAAGGGATTACCTTCTTCTCTTGCAGATTCTGCAAAGAAAATTACTCTTCAAAACAGAGAAAAAGACAACAAGCAAAGTCACTTGCAAGTTTTACAGAAAGCCCAGACAACTGGTTTAGTAACTCCCCCACTCCTTAATATTCACCATGTGCCACTCTGAAATCACAGACTTCACAGTGACAGTTGCAAACCTTAAATTAAACCGAGCACTGGTCTAAATGAAGTAGCTTCACACAGCTCATACCACAAGTCACCATTTTGTAGCTGGTGATGATGCAAATTAAATAAAGCATTTTGCAAGCTAGAGAACAGCCATAAAGGCCTCACCCCACCAATACTTACAGGCAGATACTGCACCACGGTGCCATTTTGCCTCCCTACAGCCAGTTGTTTTCCCTTTGGGCTCCAACACACTACATGAAAAAGAGAACATCATCAGCACTGAGGAACTGGAGAGTTACAGGGCCCCACGAAAGCAGAACCAAAACTTAACATCACAATTTTTTTGCTCCTACAAAAACTCAAGAAACTGAATTTAACAGGGAGTCATCCAGTCGCAGGAAGCAAGACTGCACCAGCCAAACCCAACAGATGATGACTCTTACACACTGATTTGGAAATGATAGATGGGCCTGAGACAGCACAGACCACAGGTAACCACATTTGCCTGCTTCACAAGATGTAGCTCCTGCAAGCTCCTGGGAAGGAGCAGTTATAGTGCAATGCATTTTCCAAACCTTAGAGAGTTTAAATTCTTCTTTTTTGTGAAGATTTTTTAAACAAATCTCCTCCTCAGACAAACAGCAACTTTTTACATCTATCAACCCGGCTCTCTCCTCCAGTACCCAACATGCTCAGGGCTACCACTCACCAGATGTAACAGCAACAGAGGAAGGCAGCGTGGCATACACTTTCACAGTGTCTGTGACCTGCAGGACAGAGATACTGCCATCGGACAGGCAGATGGCCACCATGGTGGGACTAGTGGGGTTCCACTTCAGGTCATTGACCATTGCTGCATTTCCCGAGTCCTTAGCCAGTTTGTGATAGGCAAACGCACGTTTCTGCTGTTTAGCCTTTTAAGAAAGATCCAACAAAATGAGACAGTCAAAGCTGAGCACAAAATCAAAGTCACAATTCAAAGTGGTTCTGATATTCCTATAAATTAATGAGTGATAAAAATAAGCAGCAGACNACAGGCAGATGGCCACCATGGTGGGACTAGTGGGGTTCCACTTCAGGTCATTGACCATAGCTGCATTTCCCGAGTCCTTAGCCAGTTTGTGATAGGCGAATGCACGTTTCTGCTGTTTAGCCTTTTAAGAAAGATCCAACAAAATGAGACAGTCAAAGCTGAGCACAAAAATCAAAGTCACAATTCAAAGTGGTTCTGATATTCCTATAAATTAATGACTGTGTTTACTGAACAATTCCTTTGCAAATTATCTCTCACAGAGAGACAAAAAATCCCACCCAAGCTGTGCCTCTCCTCCTGCTGTATTCCGAAAAAAATCAGAAAGCAAACCCACTTTGCCTTTGCTTTACCTGATTTAAGAACGTGCGGACGTCAAAAAAGCCGATGAAGGAACCGATGTCACTGGACATCATGCAGACGGACAGTGTGAGATTATCACAGCTTAGAGCCAGGTGTTGCACAGGAAACTTCATGGGGACTAAGGTACTCTGAACATTGTCCACTTAAAAGGAAAAATAAAGGAAGATAGAATGTAGGAGGCAAATTAAAACAGCAAGAAGTGTTCTTTTAAAACAAGTCCATTAAAATGAGTTTATGCAAATATCAACAGTTCCAGGAATAGCAGCTGTCAAAGCAACCACATAGACATGAAGGCTCAGTTTTATGATCACTGCAGTCCCTTCACCTCTGTCACTGCAGTCTCAAGAATTGTTAAATTCCTAACAAAAGGAAATTCCACTTTCCCAGTCACATGTAGGAACTAGAAGTGGACAAATTCTGGCGTTTACTTATGTATGGACACAAATACCTTGAGTGGAACAGCTACTAAGGACAACCATAGATATAAAGCCATTGTGTCCCCAGATGAATTTTGCACATAGGGGGAGAAACAACTGCTTCATCTCTTGCAGGACAGTGGTTTAGTCAGTGGATAACTCAGTGCACAAAATCAGTCTGTCCACCCACACACATGCCTGAGGCACACACAGGTTCTCAGCTCAAAATACCTGAACACGAAGAAAGGCTGCACAAAGAGGGGGATATTCTGAGGTATGAAAAGTCAACTCCGCTGTGTGGCACAGACCAAATCTGAATGATACTGGAACAGGAGCTAGCATAGATCATCCTGGTAACATGTTCCAAACGACTGTACTTATTTCAGCTACAATAAATACAATTCCTGCCTTTTTAAATAAAAAAATGTAATTTCAAATGTACAAAGGAGCACAACAAGGACAGTATCAATAAATCCATACAGAGCTGTCTCCGCAAAGATCATGAGACATAAATGCATCTTACCGATTTTATTGGGATCCTCCCCCGGCTGGTTTTGCATGAGGAGATTTCTAGTGTAGAAGATCCGCAGGCTGATTCCTCCAGCAGCAAAGACCAATCCATATTTGTTTGACACCACAAGAAGACTGGAGCGTTCTTTGGGGAGATCATCTGGAGCATCAAAGATGCGAACCTTCTTCAGTGCTCTGAATTGGAAATCCTGTTGTGAGAAAGTTGGGAAGTAGTTGTACATATGTTGGCAAAGAGGAACAGTTTATCACAGTTTCTCCAAGACAAGAAGCTGAAAAGCATCGTGATGAGAGCTGCACAACACCTGCCACAGCAAAGCCCACACCCATACTGCCACTAGCCATCCCATCCTACTTTTGTCTTATTTAGGAAACCCCGAGATCACACCACGTTCTTTCCATTGGCTGAATCTCCCTTCCTCACAGTGCCTTTTGTTCATCAAAACCCATAGGAGCTGAATCAGTCTGGGACATCTAACCCTCTCAGAAACATAGCAAAACTAGCCAGAGAATATAGAAGAGAAAGAGAAGGGAGGGAACAGTGATACAACACGACACTACAAAGCAGAATGAGAGACTGAAAACTCCAAATCCACACACTGAATTAAGAAATAGTGAAAAAAATCTGAGGCCGCCCTTAGGAATGAGTCTCTCCTCACAAGACGCAGATTACTGAGAACAGCACTAGCTCTAACACTGGTAACTCCAACCAAACACCTGAGTTTTGTTTCCAAAATACTGCCAAAACACTAAGAACATTCCTGCCACCTGAGGAGGCTGCAGGAACTCGGAAACCTCTGCAAAACAAACGGCTCAACTTCCTCGTTGTTGGAGGTGCGGGAACAGATAGAAGGCAGCTGCACACAGACCCACGTGGGCTTCAGGACTCTGTCCCTGCTTATACAGCCTCAAAGCACCACTACGGGAGACACAGCAACAGGCTGGGCTGGCCCGGCCCCACACCGCTAGGCTGTTCCCCAAAGCAGGTTCCCAACAAAAGGACTCAAAACCAAAATAAGCTTCCTCTAACTCAAGCCGTGCAGGCTCGCACCTTACCGCCTACAAGTCTTCAGGTGGGTCACAAACTTTGCAGGAAGCTCTTAACAACCCCCGCCATGANGACCCGAACCAGCAACACTGCCTCTCCCCTCGCCCCACAGCCCAAGCCGAGGTCTCCCTCCTCATAGTGGTCACTCCCTCTCCCCAGCTTTCACCCTCTGCACACACAGACCTCACCCGTCCCAGCCCAGGCAGCCCCCCTCTGCTCAAACCCCACTCCCAACCCCTCTGGCTCAGGTCTACCCCCCCTCACACCGACCTTGCCTGTCACCCCGCTCAGGGCCGGGGTTGACCTTCCTGTCACCTCCCCCCACCTCGCAGCCACCCTCCGCTTCTCCCCCGCCGCTCACCTTCATGTCCCGCTCGGGGATCACGTCCATATCGTCCCCCATGGCCTCCCCAGGCCCACGGAGCTACCTCAACGAAGCCCCGCGCGTCGCCTCTGCGCCGCTGCGCGTCACTTCCGCTTCCCGCCGGGCCGCTCCAGCCCCTCCTCTCGGTCCTCCAGCGGGGGTGGCTGGCGCTTCCCGGGGGTCAGTGACCCCGCGGCGAGACCGAGCGAGCCGCTCTGACTAATAAAGACGCAGTAACCTGCGTCCTCGGGAGGGGCCTGCGGGCCTTTCTGCGCCCTGAGGTGATCCAGCTCCAGGGCGCTGCCCCGGGCAACCCGAGGGGTTCCACCCCGGTCCCTACGACTGTCGCTGGACATCCGGAGGGGCAGACGCCTGCGGTGCTGGGCTGTGGCTGTCCCTGTGTGCAGTGGTGGAGGGGGCAGGCAGAGGCTCCCCCGAGTCCATGAGCCCTGAGTGAGGGGCTTCGATGTGATTTTCCCCAGCAGAGGCCCGGTGTCGCTACAGCTCCTAGCAAACCCCGCTGGGCTATGCTGGGATCACACGGTCCAGCACCCACGGTCAGGCCCTGTAGCCCCAGTTATGAGCAGCTGAGCTAGAAAGATGGGAGTTCTCGGAGTTGGGACAACCTCACTGTGCTCCANCGGCTCAACTTCCTCGTTGTTGGAGGTGCGGGAACAGATAGAAGGCAGCTGCACACAGACCCACGTGGGCTTCAGGACTCTGTCCCTGCTTATACAGCCTCAAAGCACCACTACGGGAGACACAGCAACAGGCTGGGCTGGCCCGGCCCCACACCGCTAGGCTGTTCCCCAAAGCAGGTTCCCAACAAAAGGACTCAAAACCAAAATAAGCTTCCTCTAACTCATGCCGTACAGGCTCGTACCTTACCGCCTACAAGTCTTCAGGTGGGTCACAAACTTTGCAGGNCCCGCCGCTCACCTTCATGTCCCGCTCGGGGATCACGTCCATATCGTCCCCCATGGCCTCCCCAGGCCCACGGAGCTACCTCAACGAAGCCCCGCGCGTCGCCTCTGCGCCGCTGCGCGTCACTTCCGCTTCCCGCCGGGCCGCTCCAGCCCCTCCTCTCGGTCCTCCAGCGGGGGTGGCTGGCGCTTCCCGGGGGTCAGTGACCCCGCGGCGAGACCGAGCGAGCCGCTCTGACTAATAAAGACGCAGTAACCTGCTTCCTCGGGAGAGGCCTGCAAGCCTTTCTGCGCCCTGAGGTGATCCAGCTCCAGGGCGCTGCCCCGGGCAACCCGAGGGGTTCCACCCCGGTCCCTACGACAGTCGCTGGACATCCGGAGGGGCAGACGCCTGCGGTGCTGGGCTGTGGCTGTCCCTCTGTGCAGTGGTGGAGGGGGCAGGCAGCGGCTCTCTCGAGTCCATGAGCCCTGAGTGAGGGGCTTCGATGTGATTTTCCCCAGCAGAGGCCCGGTGTCGCTACAGCTCCTAGCAAACCCCGCTGGGCTATGCTGGGATCACACGGTCCAGCACCCACGGTCAGGCCCTGTAGCCCCAGTTATGAGCAGCTGAGCTAGAAAGATGGGAGTTCTCGGAGTTGGGACAACCTCACTGTGCTCCAGGGCCCCGTAAAAGCTGCCTGTTTGATCAGGTGCAGCAGGACTTAGGGTTCTTTCCATTGCTCCCTCCCACCTCAGGTTCAAGGGGGTCAGTCCCCACGCAGCACATCACCTTCACACTTAGCCCAGTAGGGACACGGACAGGAGGAGGGCTCTTTCCAGCTCTAGCAGGTTTTGCTGGTCTTTTGCACAAACAGAAGGACAAGGATTTCCACCGACACAAAAGCAGTAATGGCTTTGGGCAGTGGCCCGAACTGTGGCAAACTACATCCAAATTGTCCTCATGTTATATGGTTGCTTTATTTTCTAACTGAGCCTCAGCATTAACACACGCCAGCCTGGAAAAGCAGGTGCATTCCCACAGGCTAACAGGCAGCAGAAAGCTAACACAAGGCTCTGATCTAACGGTAATTCTGTCCTTTTGAGGAACACATGGTAAAAGTGTTCCCAGTCATTCCCCCAAGAATGCCCAGTCTGTTCTGATAACTCAATCAGACAAGAACCTCAGGCAATTGCTTCAAGAGCAGAGAGGATAAAAAAAAAGACCCCACTCTTTCAAGAGAGCCATTACAAGTGTCTGTTCTTGACAAACAAGTTATTCCTTAGAAGCAGCACCATCACTCGCTAAGACAGCTATCAGGTGACCTCTGCATTTCCCAACACAAACACCATGGCATTCAGTCACGACAGATAAAGATCAGATCAAGGTGGACCAAATCTATCTCTAGGATCTACAGGTTTATATTAACAGACTTGGAAACCAGCTCACTTAATCTGCAACCAATTCTGTGCACTGAGCTTCAGAGCAGCTCAACTAAATACACTGACACACAACGTAGCTTCAGAAGATTTATTTTCAGTCCTTAAAGTAGACTGGTGCTGCTTTTGCTCATAATTTTTCTCTCCATTACACTTTTGGTTTTACATGCAAACAGTAGTGAGAACGGGTTTGCTTTTCTCTCTTTTTTTTTTTTATTTAAAAGTGCAGCCTTTGGCAGGAACAGTCAGCCTAGTAGAGTTAATCATCTGTATTTCCTTTAAAAAAATTATTAAACCATGATTTTAAAAAAGTTAAAAGCTGCCAAGAACATTTAAGAAAAGAGGAGGGAAAGGGCAAAGAGCAAACATCTGGATTCCAGAAATTGTCTATGGAGCAAGAATCACTGCAGTAACCAGAGTGTGGATAGTCCCAGCTACATCTGGATCCCAGCTCACACTCCGCTCTTACAGCCATTCTTATTTTGCAGGCTTGAGGGCTTATCCATCAAGGAAATGTTCCCCGTAACCCCAGGGAATGAAGTTAAAACACATACTGGGAGGTCTGCAAAAATCAGAGTCATGGAGCAGCTGCCTGAGGACAGATCCTCATTTGCAACTGGTGTGGCAGGGCTCACAGTTTAGTCACCCAGCTTCCTTCCACTTGAAAGTTTAATTTCCCCTAAGCTCTCCCAAAGGGCTGCAGAGGCATCACAGCAGGCTTATTGTTGTCCTCCCCTCGATGGACAGGACAGACCACCACCCATTCAGAAGTTGTGCTCCTGATCAGATCCCAGTAGAGATTTATTAGGAAGGGGGGCTCTACAGTAGGTTTAATCACCTTCACTTGCAGTGACTGGTGTTGGACCCAGAGATGTGACTGCAGGATGCACCTCTGGAGCAGACAGAAGCTCTCCCTGCAGCCAGCTATGCCCACACCAAGTTGTGTTTTGGTGAAGTCAGGAGGGGAAGCACTAGTGCAAAGTCAGGAAGCACAGGTCAGAGCAGAGAAGGCACTTGTTTCTTTGCACCCGTGAAGCTGCTGTCAGGGGCTGTGCCAGAGAAGCACTCAGCGTGTGGCAGCAAGGCCCTTCAGGATCCTGTTGTGACAAGCACAGCTCTGAATCCATATACCAGGAGGAAAGTAGCTCCTTGTCTGAGAAATGCAGGAAGGGCAGATGAAAGAGTAAGATCACAGGATTAGGGTTGGGGGTTTTTTTGGTATTACATTACAATTGGTGCTACAGTTTCTAACAAATCAGGTTGGCTAAGGGATGTAACACAAAAACATGAGTCGGGGGTCTCCAGCTTCCCTTGCTGTTCCTCTAAGGCAGGTTAGTCAAAAACTAGGACTGTCCATGGTCACAAAGCACAGGTAACCTCTGTTACAGACCAGCAAAGCAAACAGTGCCAATTCTTCAGCCTGTCCTCTTCAAGGGAGACTGGCTATGTCTCTCTCTGGAGGCGGACCAGAAGGTTTTGGGTTGCTTTCATTGGCTTTTCCTTCAAACATCATGACCCTGCAAAATACAACAGCAAACACTAATGAAAAAGGCAGGCAGATCTTCACCCATCATTTATCTGCTGAAAAATAGCATCTGCCTCCTACACAAAGGGCATCAGATGAGGAGCAGAGGAGGGAAAGCCAACAGAGGGCACTGCCGCCAGCCTGGCAGCAGCTCTGCTTTCCCAGCAGCTTCCAGGAGCCAAAGCCTCTGCTGGTTTTCCTCTCAGAGCCCAGAGGATTAGCAGGTTTTATTTAGACGGCCACTTCCGAAATCCCCATCGCACACACTGCACGCCAAGTTCTCCTGATGCACAAAAGCAAATACCATCCCTGGCTCACCTTGTGCAGAGCTGCACAGCAGAGGGCTCAAAAGCCAACTGCAAGCATCAACAGTAACTACAGCCAGGGAAAGAGGGCAGACACAAGAAGCAAGACTGGTGAGAAGAATCCCAAGCATTTTGCAACCACCAGCACTGTCTTCCTGTCTGACGACTGCAGCCACGCTGAGAATGCCGGCTGCCACGCTGGATCAAAGCACTGCACTGCTCTCGGGACAAGTTTTACATTGCTGCTCCTGCTCCGAAGAGTTCAGCAGACAATGGGGTGTCTGTTAGAAAAAAGGGACCCGTCTGTAAAAGCTGCTGCAGTTGGGAGGAAGGATGGAAGGTATGGTTCATACTGCAAGCTCAGCCTGCTTCCATGGAGAAAGCAAGAAGGAACAGGGGGTCAGAAGTCTGTGTGTGCTTGGAAGAGGAGAAGACACAGGGCACTCAATGAGGAGAGGAGAGTTTCATCAGAGCAAGCACGTACTGGCTTGGAGGGACCACATGAGATGTGGGGGCAAGATCCTTCCTTCCAACCTGAACGCTAGCTTAGTTTCTAAAGCTGCTTTCAGAAAGGGGCAAGGGGGATGGAGAGGATCAGTTCTTATTCATGGTGCCTACGGACACAAAAGCAGGGTCAGCCTCTGTGGCTTTGAAAGGAAAAGCCAAGCTTCAATGGGGTGGTGATGGAGCCAAGCAAGTGCTTGGAAGCCATTTGCTACAGCAGGACTTTCAAAGCCCTGTTGAGAGGGCAAAGTGGGGCCGTGGGAGGCTGCTGCTGGCAGCCTGTACGTCAGAAAACATCACCCAGCACAAGCCAGCTGTTTCAAGCTTGCATCCTCTATCTACTGCTTGTTACTCCAAAACCAGACACGGGAGGAGCATCCTGTGTGAAACAGGAGGCAGCACTGCTGGTGTTGGCAGGACCATCACTCACCGTTCAAGCCCTGCCATAATTCCCTGGGGAAGCCTGTGTCCCCAAAGCCAGCAGGAGCCAGGGGGAGGAGAGGGGAAGAAGTCCCGCAGTGCTGAGTGCTGGCACACCCTCACAAAAGGGGAAGAATCACTCTGCACAGAGCACGTGGGAGGAAGCCTGTGCTAACACACAGCAAGCAGTGCCACTGTGAGCACTTGTCAATCCTCAGCCCAGACATGGGCTTTTACACCCTCTCATGTCTTTCTGCAAACTCTCTCTTCACAAGGGTCCTTGTCTCCCCTCACAAACACCACGCAGGCACAGCTCCACCTCCACCAAGCAGAACTGCTGTTTCCCTGCTCCCCACTCCCTTCCAAGGACACTCACAGTTTCAGCACAGCAGAGCGCTTTCCAAGCATCACATTGACAAAGTCCTGGTATGAGATGGTCTCACTAACCCCTCCCGTCACCTCCGAGATCATCTTCTTCAGTTCTAGATGGGTCTTTGGAGCCCCCATCTTCTCCATCATCCTTTTGACAGACATCAAATCTGCAAGACCAAGGCAATTGGTGCTGTTGAGAGGTAATGACAGTGACCATAGACCATCCCTAGGGACATGGGCATGAGTTCCAACATCAGACCTGCAGACTCCAGCATTAAACTGTTGCCGAAAGCCAGGAGAAGCCTTCTAATACACCCTGCTGCTACAGCTCAGCACAGAGCATCACTTCCCATTTGTGCAGCTCAAGATTAAACCACCACATACACAGAAGAGGGACAACTCTCAGAGTGCTCCAGAGACACGTGGGGACACTGCTCAGAGCATGGTGCCAAGAATCACAAGGATGGGGAGGAGGGGAGCAATGGTGAGGTTGAAGCTGGAGACAAACAGCCTGTGGGGAGCAGGCGCCCCTGCCCATCGCCACAGGCGATTTCCTTCCATTGCTCAGTCACCAGCTGCGACCCGCGGGCCCCTTCCCTCCCGGAAACCTCAGCGCAGCCTCCTCCAGCTCCCCACAGGCTTTACTTCAATTTGAGAACTGGTGGAGGAGGGGAACGAGGCAGCAGCCTCCTGGAAGGGCGCAGCATGCAAGCAATTACACTTTAGTGTCAGCTTCAGACTTGGAGAAGGCTGGGTCTTTACATAACTGGTGCTTTCTGAGCCTAAATCAGCGCTGCTCAGCTGTGCCAGACTCACACCCAAGTCCCCTGCCTCCCTCTGCTCCCCTCCCAGCAAAACAAGAGTTTCTCTGCACTAGAAGTGCTCACAGTTTCATACGGCCTGCCTCAAGCCAGGAAAAAGCCAGGATTGTACCTATCCTGTGCCTTCCCAGCTCTGGAAATGCTGGGGATTGAGAATGTGGCCTCAGTGGAGTAAAAGGGAGAGGAAAGAAAAGCATTTAGAGCAATCATAAGTGGGGGAGCTTAAATGGAAACTCAAGAAGAGAACAGGACTGAGAAGAGCTTGTATCTTGGAGCAGGTGAGGAAAGACACACAAAGCTGAGAGGCAGCTGCTGGAGAGCCAAGGAAGCCCCTGGCTGGGAATCAGCAAGGAAAATCCCACAGGTTTTCCTCCTCAGCAACACAAACACAGAGAGAAGTAGCAGATACAGCAGTAGGCACAAGCTCACTGGGCTGATGCTCTTAAAGCCCAGCAGCAGTCTCCCTGAGGCACTCACCAATCTCGCCTTGGTTGTTCAGGTCAAACTCCATGTACTTCTCTGCAAGAGACACAGAAGCCAGTTAGGAGGATGTTAGGGCAGGGGGTACACAGGGCTTGGGAGCTTGCTCAGAGCAATGAAATACAAGATGAGGAGGTAAGATTGATCTAGTGCTGAATGCAAACAGTTCGGAGAGGGAGGCCATCTCAAGACTTGGCTTTAGCACCCTTATCTCAACTCCAGGGCTCTGCAGTTAAGTGCTCTTTAATTGTGCTGCTTTTCATTTAAGCTGGAGGAAAACACTGGCATGAGAACAAGGTATCGGCTAACCATGAGCAGCGCTAAAAGGTTTCCAGCCAGAAAAACAAAGCTCTGGAACAACATCCTGGAAGTAGCAAAGAAAATAAACCCTGAACTCTACCCAGATGAAGCTTGATCAGATTAGGAGAGTGGTTAAATGACCTCGTTGCCTGCAATAGTAAGGGACAGACTCTGCAGTCCACCTGGAACAGCACCTGCCAGGAGAGATGCTCAAGGACCACATCAAGAGGGTGAAACCAAAAATACTTCTAGCAGCAGCTATGCTGGAGTAGGTTGGCTGACCTAGCCTGCTGTCAAATGTTGCTGAACCAGGCAACTCCAGCATCCTCAGAGAAGGGCAGAGCCTGCTCAAGGTCTGATCGCTTTGCTCGACAAAACCTCACATGCTGTAACAGACAGAGCACTGATCTGAGTTAGAAAAAAATCAGGATCACAGTGTGGTTTCTGACCTTTGGAATAGCCCACCTGTCTGCTTCCCCCCCCCCACTTCCTTGTTTAGACTTTAAGCTCTTCAGGCAAGGATTTGTCTGTCTCACAGACAACACAGCAACCAGCACCGCAGGAGGGCCCCCATCATCTCAAATTCTGCTAAATGAGAGGAGCAAGATGCCTTCTGCCACACTGAGCTGGAAAAGTCTCCACCTGCCCTGCGGTTAGTACTCACTCCCCAGAACACTTAGGACTCAGATGAAGTGAGACAGGCCTCCCAGGCTGCTTCCTTTCTTTCCCAAAGGGAAAAGGACCTTTTGTCTCTGTGCCAGGGACAACAGCGAGCAGGTGAGTGTGAACAGGGAAGTGGCAGCCTAACCTAAGAAGCCAAAGGGAAGAGGGGATATTTCATACATCAGAGCCTTCCCAAACTGTGTTTCTAGTGGAAGGTTCTGGGTTAACTGCACCGAGGGGCAGCTACAGGCAAGAGGCAGAGGAATGGCTGAACAGGTCTTCACCTGTGTTTCAGCTGGTGGATTACTGCTGGCATGAGCTGACCAGGCTAGCCCTGTGAGAATACCACATCCAAACCAGAGCTGTTGATGCTCCAGGCAGAAATAAATGTTGTCCTTCAAGCATTAAACCACCGATCTTAGATGAAATTGGATCTGTCACACATGAGCTCAGGGGCCAAAATGATGTTTGATGTGGAGCTGGCTCTTCTCACACTTTGCCCCACCATAATGACCCTGTGCAAATGAACTGCTACATCCCTGAGCAGAGGTCAGGCACCTCTGCATGTGCTCTGGGACACAAACCCTCCTCTGCAGCCTCTGTGCCCAACACACGTTTTCTTCTTAGCTGACACTCAGCCAAAAGAGCAGAGAACAGAGGCAGCTTTACATCATCATGCACTGAGCCTCGGCTCACACATTCATCTCTCCCTCCCATTCCAGCTGCAGGGGTTTGGTGGGGCAGAATCAGGCGTGATCCCTCCCATCGCAAACACTGCATGGAGGCTCCCTGGGCTCTGCTAGAAAGGGCAATGGGAAGGACAGCAGAGAAGAATCATTCCCCACCACCACCACACAATGAGTTGATTGTTGGTGGAGCTGGAGGAGGCGTTGGAGAGTGGGACAGGCCACGGAGGCAAACTCACGAGGCAGCAGGAATAGATGCCAAAGGCTCTCGTTACAGGGAACGCTGTGCCTGCGACCTACAGTTGCAATGTTTGAAGAGCCCCGATTGTGATGGGAAAAAATAATGCGGGGTTGCAGCCAAAAACCAAAGTCATACAGAAAGCAACAGAACGTGAGCGGGGAGCACAGAAGGCTCCTCTGTGCCCAGCAGAGTAAAAGGATCATGAAACCCCAACCAGCTTCTTCCACGCTGGATTGCAAAACCAAAATCCAAAGCAAAAAAAGCAGACAACGCCTAAAATGAAAGCAAGGTCAGGTTTTATTTTGTTAGAGCCAGGCTGAGGACAAACTGAGGGCAGTGTGACGTACAAGACATGTTTTCTCAACTGCCCTCGCCACTGCTTGAATGCACTCAGACCAGTCCTGCCAAATCCTGCCCTGCAACCACCTTGGGGACAAGCTCCACAGCTTTTGCATTGTTTCTCTCTTCCCCCATGCCCATAAGTGGCCCAGATCTGCTGGCCCACTGGAGTTAGGCTTTGGCCAGGACTAGAGACACATTACTGCAGTTGTCTCCCGCAGCAAAGGGATTTGAAAGGATGAGATCAGACTGAAGGAGCTTTTAGAGAGAAAGTCTCTAACTCCTTCAGAGAGCAGCTAAGACCTCTGCTCTTTGGGGAGAGGTCCTCCTATTCACAAAAGAAAACCCTCTAGCTCATCCATTGTACATGCTAGCTTGTCTAGGTATCTAGACAGAAACCGTCCTCCTTTGCTGCTCCCTGGGGTTTTACCAACACAGCAGGTTTTGCAGCTGCCAGGCAGAATATCTGCAGGGTGACATGTCCCTGCTCTGCAGGCAGGGGCTAAAACTACCTCTCCAGGGAGTTTCACCAAGTCCCACAAGCAATGGGGAGGCATCCATCTCAGCTCAGTCACTTGTGTTTGGCAGAGAATCTTTGGCTGGTGAGATCCAAGCATTGAGGAAAATAACCTGTTCATAGCACACAGTGAGGCTGAAAGGCCAGGGAAACCCTCCAGTTCTCACCTTTGAACACTGCCAACTTCTCCTCCAGATCTTCTTCATCACTGAACTTTGGGTCACAGAGAAATTCCTAGAAAAGAGGTATCCCCAAGGTTAAAGTCATAAATGAGAACACCCCAGAAGGCAAGTGTGCATGTAGCATTGCCTAGAAGGCCAACACCATTCCCAGAGCGACATCTAAGCTACTGGGCCAGGAGGCTTGAAACTGGGTTCAAACCCTCTGCACCTTTTCATTTACATCCCCATGCAAGGAGAATGCCTTTGGTGTCTCAGATTTCCCACTAACAGCTTGAGGAAGAACAAGACCCCATGTGCCTTTGGAATGACTGTGAAACCCCCTCTTCTTGCTCAGGCAAGTGACCCATATCTCTGCTTAAACATACACAGCACATGGATCAAGCACCTATTCCATGTAAGAGCACCTAAGCACTAAAAGCAAGGGCTCTTAGTCCTTGCAAAAAGCACTCTGATCTCAGATTTCAAACTCTTGGATAAACTCTAGGCGTTAACAAATAGAACAGAACATCACGTGCCCAAGAGACCACAGGTATTTTGAGGTAAGGAGTGGGATTTCACTTTCTCAGTGTCTATCTGTTTTCCCCCTACCCTGCTCAGGCTGGTGAGGAAAATCCTGGGTCATCTGTGATCACTTGTGGACTCACCTCATAAACCTTCAGAGACCTGACAGAACAGACCACAACTTGCACAGTCAGCTCTACAGCTATGCCCTGCTATCTACACCCCCGCAGCTGCGAGTGGCAGGGTCTTGCTCCGTCTTTACCCTCCCACACCGCCTAGTTCCAGCTTACTGACTCGATCTGCATTCAGCTGCACCACTACATTCTTCAGTGGAGAAATCATTAACATCTGCACAGCTTATGCATGGCCTGTCCAGGACAGAACCCCTCCAGGGATTAGAGTGGAAAGAGGGCTGAGACTGTTCCCTGCTCTGGGCACCTGTTCCTCACCATTGCTTTCCATGATCACAGGGAAGGCAGGAGTAGGTTACCAAGAGATTTGGATCTCTGGAGCAGCATCACTTGCTATTAACATCACCCCACAAAGAAGCCCCATCTGCAGACACAACAGCATCAGGACTGCAGGAGGTCCACACAGCTAACAGTAAACCAAGTGCTCTGCAGCTCCAAGCCAGCATCTGGTTCCTGCTGCCACAGCCAGCCCCAAGCCTTCTGTGGTCAGTCACAGCTCACACACTAGTCCTGCAGCACACACTTGCTGCCTCTCCAACCCCAGACACCCAGGGCTGTTCCTTCCTTCCTCATCAGGACAGGGGAGCCTAGACCTGCACAATGAGTCCAAATGCCTCAAACCTTCACTGACAGTTAACCACCACCTTGTCAGGGCTGAACTAAGGTTCTGGAAGAAGGGCACTAGGACAGATGCAACTGTCATCCCCTCCTCCTATCTCACAAACTCCAGACAGGACACCAGAGATCATGCCCACCAAACCAGCACAAGAGAAACTTCCCTTATCACCATGGATACCAACTCAAACTGAATGCTGTGGTGAAAAGCAACATTCCCAGTTCCTTCTTTCACTCTCTTTTGCCAACTCCGTTTCATTTATCTCAGCAGTTTCTACCCAGGGGTATCGCTTCCCAGTCCAACACAAAGGACCCAATTCAGCTTTGAGACCTGGGCTCAGCCAGCATGAGAAGTCCCCAGAGAGTGGAATAGTGTTACCTGCTGCCATCACCACTGAGCAGCCTCTACAGAAGCAATGGGACAAACACCACTGAGAGCCAAAACGGGGCCAGAGCATACCCTGGCCACCAGGTCACAGCCTCATTCCTACCAGCAGGACGGGGGATACAAGAGCTGAGCTCTCTATTCCTCTGGGAGCAAAAAGTAGCACAGAAGTGGTAAAGACCAAAGGGTGCAAGGACAGGCTGAGAGAGGGGGGGGGGTTGTTCAGCCTGAAGAGCAGGCTCCAGGGGGACGTTATAGTGACCTTCCAATACCTGAAAGGGGCTGTCAGAAGGCTGGGGAAGACTGTTCATAAGGGCAGGGAACCTCAGGACAAGGGGTCATGGTTTGAAGCTGGAAAAGGGAGGATTTAGGATGGACATCAGAAAAAGGTTCTCAAGTCTGACAGTGAGGGATTCCTGTAACAGGCTGCCCAGAGAGGTGGTGGAGGCCCCACCCCTGGATCCATTCAAGATCAGGCTGGATGGGGCTCTGGCCAACCTGGGATGGTGAGTGCTGGTTCTGCTTGTAGGGGTGTTGGACTAGATGACCTTGGAGGTCCCTTCCAACCCTAGGATTCTATTCTATGATCCATACCTGATGATGAGGGACATGTGCCCAGGGGTCCAACAGTCCCTGGCAGCACAGCAGGAGAGCAGGATGGGCGATACTGTGCACACACCACACTTAAGACCCAGTCCCCTTGCATTTCAAGTGGAGGGGAGCTGGACAGCCCACCAGTGCCACAGCCCTGTTTCAGTTGAAGGAAGCAACGAGAGGGCATATTTCAAAGGCATTCCACCCTCCACATTGTATGTGAGCTGGGCTGTGACCGAGATAAGGCAAACACTCACAATAGCATACAAGAATCCAGTCCCCAGGGCCAGTGACTCAGGCTCAGCCCAGTGAAGTCCCTCCTAGAGCCCTCTGCTAAAGCTTCCATTTTAAGGGGCATGTTCTATTAATAAGAACCGCTTAATAAGCCACAGCCTCTCCCCTTCTCCTGCCCTGAACAGCCTTTCTTGAGCAGAGATACCTTTTTAAGCCAATAAACACAGACACGAAAGTCCTAGCTACCTGCAAGCCAGGTTCTTCCTCCTCTTCCAAAAAGGATGTCTCCAGCCAGCAAGTCAAGCTCTCAATGGATTCCTCAAGTGCTTGACACCACCTATCCTATCCCTTGAGGCTAGGAAGGGGCTGAGGGATGCTTGTGCCCATCCTGGATGCAAGCAGGCACCTGCTTTCCAGCAGGCTGAATTCCTTCCCTGCAGCCCAGAGCATTAGAGGGTAAAACTAGGTTGAAACTAATCTGTGCTGGATTAGACTCAGCACCTTGATGCACGAGGCAGAACAATGTGATTGCCCTTCCCCTTGAAGAGGGAAATAGCCAAGAGGGGATCCCAGAGGAACATTTCAGACTGGAATGGAGAATTCAACCCTAGGAGTCAGCTGTCCCTCAGCAGCACATGTGCTCTAGGACATGGCCTGCCAAAGACCCTTATCCCAGTGAGAGTTCTGGGGTAGAAACCAGCCAGGAAAACAGGGCTGGGGCAATCTAAGTGCTAGGATGAGACAATGAGATTAAGCCTGATAGGAATTTGGCGTGATAGGGAACACTTTACAGGTTTGCAGCCCTTTAGGGCTTGGGAAACTCCCTCCCTGCCTCCAGCCACAGTATCAGCTTGGGTTTACATATCAGAGGAAGGTATGAGCCACTTCACCACATGCCCACTCAGGCAAACTCCCCCACTGCCACCACCAAGAGCTGGCAGGGGCAGCAAAGCCCAGCAGCACAGGGTTTGCTGCCTAGAGCTGCTACAGCACAGCAGCTGCTCAGGGTCCATGGGCTGCTGCTGCCCATGCTATCTGCAGCAAAAATCCCCTCTGCTAGTACGAAGTCAACACACAGAGCAGAAAGGACATGACCGAGTAGCTCCTACCCCCAATCAGTACGAATTTACATGTTTTTTGTCATCCCAATCTCACCCAGACATAAAGCCATGTAGAAGTGATGGGGAAGAGACAAGAGGCCTATCCCCTGGGTGGGAGGAAGCGAAGCCCCCAGCCCTGGGGCACAGCAGTGGCACATCAGCAGCATGCTGGGAAGCAGCCAGACTTGATCCTACAACTCCTACCAGCTGAGGGATCTCATCTCCATCCTGTGTGAGTGATGCTGAAGGATGCCTCCACAGCAGCAGAAACAACAACAGGTGCAACACACTCCCTTCCTTCCCAAACCAAGGGTTAACACAACCTTGGGTATGGAGGACACCTCAGACCTACCTACATGCATCCCCGGTGCATGTCTGCCTTCTGAAGTAGGATTCAAAGGCTCCTTTTCAGCCAAGTACACTTATTCTACACCTTACACTGCAGCATCTTTTTTTCCACTCATTCTGCAGCTTCTCCTGGTTGTTAATGACATAACTCCACCTCCAGTGACCTACATAAGCATCACCTCTGCTGTCTCATCCCTGCCTGGAGGAACAGCCCGGTAAATGTGAGGGCAAGGCAAGTCCACCAGTGTCTTCCAGGCTCTCATCTTGTGCAGCTCTTTGATTTCTCCAACTGTAAAACCAAAGTGCTCCTGGCTGTATCAACAAGTGACCACCAAACCCACCAAGAAATGGCCCTACAGACCCCACCGCTGAGCGTTTCAAGGTTAAAACCTTCTTTTCACCCTCAGGGCTGCTCTTGGCTGGGACAGATGCCAACAGAGCTGCCCCTGCAGTCCATGCCAAGCAGGGGACGAAGCAAACCTGAAGCTCAGGGGAAAGGACCTTGCCTGACCCTGGCATGAAGGGCACAAAGCCCAGTGTACTTTGCACTAATCCAGAAGCTGCCATTCCCTCTGACCAAGGCTTGCAGGGCATCCAGCCATCCTGGCCTCCCCATTCCCCCACTGCAACCGAAAACCAACAAGAACTCCTCTCTCCCTGGAGGGGAAAGCAAAGTTCTTCAAAGAGCAGGACTCCTCCTGCAGGAGGGGCCCTTCAGGAGAAACAATAGCTCCTGTTCTTGCTGGATATCTTGGATTAACAGGGCTTGGGTAATCACTAGCCACCGAACATCCATCGAATGTCCCCCAGCACCCACCAGCCCTCTCAGGACCTGTCCGGGCTGCGGGAAGCGAGAAAGGCTACAGCGGGGGAAGGCGTAGAACATCCCCCCTACGTCCCTAAGGCAGAGAGGATGGGGAGGAACCCATCCCACTGCTCAGCCCTCACCCACCTCCTCCAGCCAGATCCCCCCAAGGGGAGCAAAGCTCTACCCGCTCCCACCTTCTCCTTCTCCCTCTCCCTGTCCCCGCCGGTCACCGGGNATCGCCCGGAGCCGCCCCGCGCCCGCCGCCGCCTTTAAATAGGGCCGGGCCGGGCGGTGCGAGCCCTCCGCCCCCGTCGTTAACCCCTTCCCTTCCTCGCCCTTAACCCCTTCTCTGCTGTCGGGCAGGGGCGGCTCAGTCCGCCCCTCTCCGGGCTGCCTCTCTCGGAGTGGGCGACACGGATGTGTGTGTGTGTGTGGGGGGATCNTACGTCCCTAAGGCAGAGAGGATGGGGAGGAACCCATCCCACTGCTCAGCCCTCACCCACCTCCCCCAGCCAGATCCCCCCAAGGGGAGCAAAGCTCTACCCGCTCCCCCCTTCTCCTTCTCCCTCTCCCTGTCCCCGCCGGTCACCGGGGCAGCTCCCCATCCCCACCGCGCCCCTGGGAGCCCTCCGCTCGCTCCCCGTGGGGCATCCCGGGACGCTGAACGGGAGAGAGAGTCTCCTCTCCCCCATCCCAGGGCTCGTCTGTGCCCGGCCCCGGCCGCACCTTGTTGATCTCGTCGAGC
>VZRI01008090.1:197025-223926 GCA_013397515.1 Upupa epops | reverse complement strand
ATCGCCCGGAGCCGCCCCGCGCCCGCCGCCGCCTTTAAATAGGGCCGGGCCGGGCGGTGCGAGCCCTCCGCCCCCGTCGTTAACCCCTTCCCTTCCTCGCCCTTAACCCCTTCTCTGCTGTCGGGCAGGGGCGGCTCAGTCCGCCCCTCTCCGGGCTGCCTCTCTCGGAGTGGGCGACACGGATGTGTGTGTGTGTGTGGGGGGATCACAACCCGGATCCCACGGGGTGCAGCCCCTCAGCAGCCTCTGCGAGGTCCGAGTCCCCGACGGGGGGTGTGAGTGTGGGTTAAGGAGCAGCTTCCTCCAGCCCTCGCCGTGCACAGACCGGGAGGGGCGCCCCCGGCACCCCCGCCTTCCCGCTCGGCACCGAGCACCCATTCCCGGGACAGGCTGGCAGGTGGATGCTGTGTGAGATGGAGAACGAAAAGGCACCGACGGCAGCACAGACACCGTGTGCTGGCTGGCATCTCCTGGGAGCGGTTGCCCTCGCCTCCCTCGCTGCTCCCGCAATCTCAGCTAGACAGCTCTTTTCTTCCTTTATACAAAAACAACCCTTTTTAAACTATTTTTGCTAGGAATTGTCAGAGTTGTCCCGTACCACCCCAGAGTCACCCGCAGTTCACCCCCTGCTCCTGCAGAAAGCAGCAGGTAGAGAACGTGCCCCCTCCTGCTGCCACGCATGCAGTCAGCAGATGGGCAGCTCTGTGTTATATTAAGGATTTTTAATGGATACAGCTCTAGGCAGGTGTCGCCAGCTAAAAAAAACAGAGTTCCAGGGAGAGCGGGAGGGAGGATGAACCTTCAGCAGCAGGCACAAGGCAGAGGCTTGACATTTCTGTAACAGCAGCAAAAATTTGGGCGTAGATTTGAGATGTGTAATTGTCTTCCCAGCAAGATGGTAAGCGGCTGCAGCTCCCTGCCTGCCTCTCGGTCAAGCTGCATCACCTTGTGCTCTCACTGCTGTAGGGTTTTGCTTTTTGTTGAGCTGCCCTTGGGAAGCAAGAGGAGACCCCCTACCATACAACCCTGCAGCACCACAGCTCTGGCACTCCACTCCTTGGGCTGCGGAATTAGGAGGGAGATGGCTTTGCTTGTAGCAGGAAAATCCTGTGTCCCTTCCAGACTATTTGACCCGCTGGAGATGATGCTGGAGAGCCCCAATATCTGGCAGCACTTTTACATAGATATTAAACAAGAGTTCAGCAAACTCCCACAGCAGTTAGAGCAGAAAACACAGGTAGAACAGGTTAAAAAAGTGAAGTGGGCTCCTGGGAACGAGCCTAGGGACTCGTTTCTGTTCTGGTATGAGTGACTTCCATGTCAACCTGGAGCCACAGCACAGGCAGTGCAGGGTGAGCTGGGCAAGGACCTGGCCCCGGCTGTGGCTCCCATGGGGGCAGGCGTGGACACACATGCCTTTCCTTTAAAGGCAATACAGCCACCGACCTCTGCCACACAGTGGGAGTGACACTGACAGCAGCTGGCTGTGTCTAGTAGCTCCCCACCCGGCCCATGCTGGTCGCCCAGTGCCCAGTGTGATGCCGCCACCAGCTCCCCTCCCTGGTGGGAAGGGTGTGTGGGGCTGTGGGTGATGCAGCTGCAAGTATCAGCTCTCCCACTTCCCTGCCTGGTGCACTGCTGAGCTACCCAGCCTCTGGACTGCAAGCAACAAGGCTGGTGTGTAGCTAGAGCTGATAACACCCAGTGAGCCCAGCGGAGCTGGGACAGGTCATGAAGACCAGGGCTGTGAGCTGCAGCAACCTTGCACAACTGTGGAGCAGGGGAACAGTAGGAACAGAGCTGTTCTTACCCTGCAGCAGGCAGAGAATGCCCTGCCTGCCAAGACTTATCAAGAGTCCAGCTTTGCTTCTTCTTGGCCCCATTTTAAGCCCTCTCTGTTGCAAGGCCTTCCGTGAGCTCCTCTCGCCGCCTGATTTCACCAGGGCTCATCTCTACACCTCAGTACAACTGCAGGGTGCTGTGTAGCAGGACCAGCTTGTGCATGAACCTGTCATCTCCTCCTGGGGCAGAGGGGACTGGCAGGTGTTACGGCTTTGGTACATTACCTATGATAAGCTGTCCCACCCCATGTGCTGGGGAAGGAGGGATGGAGGGATGTGTCTAGAGAAGATCTGTAATGATTCTTCGTTCACTGTATAGAGAGAAACCAACCCTGTGATGGCTCTGTCTCCTGCACAGACATGGCAGTGGTCCCTAGTATCTGACTGACCCCCCCACACACACCTCAAGGGCAAAGCTGGAGGCTGAAGTTATGCTACAGAGCAACTGGGATGCTGAGCCAGAACTGGTGAAGTGGTGCTGCACAGAGGGTGGTGTGATGAGCAGCAGGAGGGATCGATGCTGGTGAGCATGGGGTGTCCTTTGCTCTGCCATTCCCTATGCAGGGGGGCATGGATATGATGGGACAACAGTCAGGGACCTGTCACTGCCACTTCGAGCAGCCCTCAGGAAGGCTCCGCAAAATGTCCTCCAGGTTCTGCTTGTCAGCCCTGATCTCAGCCAGGTCGCTCTCAAACGCCTGGATCTTCTCCTGCTGCCGTGCTGCCTCTGTCTGCAGCAGCCTGAGCTGCCCAGACAGGACTCCTGGTGCAGCCAGGCGCTGCCACAGCCGCTCCAGCTCCAGCCGCCCTGCATTCAGTACTGCCTCTGCCTGCATGGACTGCTCCAGGTTGCCTGGACAAGGGGAGAGGTCATGGGTGAGAGGCAGAGAGCTGGGCACAAGAAATTCTGGACATGATCCAGCTGCTCAAACCTTTGGCACCAGGCAAAGGATAGGCAGTGGGTGCAATGGGGCATGGAGGCACAGCGGCTTCTCAGTGATCACAGGTAGGCAAATAGGGCTGTGGCTCCATGCAAGGCCTGGGTGCATCTCTCTCTTAGAGGTGGGTGATGATTTCTACCCCTTTACAAAACTTCTTGGGTCCAGGAGTCCTGGAGCACTCAGAAATGTACCCAGATGATCAAAGCAAGATGAGCTGGAGTAAAATCAATCAGCATCAAGGAGCAAACCCAGTCCAGCACATCCCTTGTGCCCAAAAGGACTGAGCCCCTGTCCCAGCCTTGTTCCTCCTGGAGATGTCAAGGGGGATCAGTGTCCCCACACCGGGTGTGAGCACACACTCACAGCAAGGCATGACAACTCTCCTTCAGACATGAGCTCTCACAAAGCTCTGCTAAGACCCTGAGTGAGCTTGGCCAAAGGGCACCCAGCTCAGCCTTGGTGGCCAGTGAGAAGAAGAATCCAACAGCTTGGCCCTTCCCCAGGAGACCTTCCTCCCACCACAGTCTCACCTAGGCTGCTCAGTAGGTTGTTTAAGGTCTCGATGTCTGCAGTGAGGGACCCTCTGGCTTCCTGGAGACTTTTGGCCAAGTCATTCACTTCTGTCCCCACCTTCCAACATAGACAGATCCCAGATCAGGGACAGCGGGGACCCTTGGCTGGATGGGAGAGCTAAAGGGATCCCAGGAATGTCCCCAAGGCATTCCCCACACGGTGGAGCCCAACAGCCAGATTGCAGGCTGTGCTTTGGGCTGTGGTTAAGCCCCTTCAGGCTCTAGAGGACACAGTATGTTCAAGGGGACCTGACTCACCCGGTGTGCTTCCTCCAGCTCCCTCCTGAGCTTCACAGCCTCACGCTCCTGCCGGGAGAGCTCCTGCAGAGTGTGGTTGGTACGTGTGGCTAGCTGCCTGGAGTGCCTGTGGGCCTGCTTGCTCTCCTGCAGCACAACCCGTGCCCTCTGCAAAGGGGTGGAGATGGGAACAGTCACCTGGGGATGTGAAAGGGTCTGCAGCCCTGGCTGGGCTCATCACCTTGGTCTACAGGCAGACAAGAGGGCTGTGCTGGACCAGCAGCAGAAGTAGTTATCTGGGAGCTTTGTAGACCTGCCTGCAACTTGGGCTCTGCCCACAATTGCTGCCAGCCCAGCTATGCTCTGCTGCTTGGCACAGGGTCCCCACATCCCACATCCCTCCCTTCAGACCTTGGTGCTCTCCCCAGAGACTTGCTCAGCCTCCCCAGCTGTTCTCTGGGCTGTGGCAGCGATGGACAAGGAGTTTCCCAGCATCTTCTCTGCCTGTTTAATCTTCCTCTGGGCCTCTACCATCACCCTGTCCTGTACAAGTGCCATCCTCCTGCTCAGGGCAGCTTGACCCTTCCGATGCCTTAGCACCTTCTTCATGCCTGTGGGGTCAATTCAGCCATCACCAATCTGTCCCTTTCTCCCTAGAAAGTGAGAGCTGAGATGTGGTTGGTGGCTGTTACCTTCCAAGCTGGCCAGGAGGGACTCTGTGTCGGAGAGAGTATCTTTACCACGTGAGATGGCCAGGGTGGCTGTGCCTTGGGCAGTCCCAGCCCGATCTTGCAGCTGGAGAGAGGAGAGGAGTGACACAGGGAGGGGACAAAGAGCTGGACCCAGCTGGGAAATGTGGGTTCCAGCCCTCTTCCCAGCGGCAGACAAGCTCCTCTGGAGATCTGGGAGCCCAAGGGGCAGATATCACCCAAAATATCTGCTCTTGACACCCTAGCTGTAGCATGATCCCTCTGGTCACTGAAGCAGTGGGGATGAGACACCCACCCTGCTGTGCCCCAGGGTGAGAGGCAAAAGTGAGAGGTACCCAGCACACCCACAGCACCAGCAGGAACAGTGGATCTCTCTCACTCCTTCTGGAGGGACAGTCCACGCAAGTGAGCAACCATTACCTGCTTGAAGCCACTGGTCATCTGCAGCTCCTGGCGCAGTCTGGCTGCCAGAGCATGGGATGCCTCAACAGCCTGCTGCACCGATGGCTCCTGTTCCTCCAGTGCCCGCTCCAGTGCTGCCAGGCCCTGTACCAGAGCTCCAGCCTGTGCTGGCAGCACTTGCTGCAGGGTCAGCGATGCCAGAGTCTCAGTGAGAGTGTCTCCCAGTGCAGGAGGCAGTGCTGCCCCACGGGTAAAGCAGGGGGTAGGGATGCCAATAGGAGCTCGGACACTGCTCACCTGCCCCGGTGCAGTCACCAGCAGAAGTTTCTCGGCCATGTCTGCATTTGCCTGCTGCACGGCTGTGAAAGCTCTCCTGGCTTCGGCTGCCACCTCCACCAGACCAGTGCTCAGCTCCTCCTGTGCTCGCTGGGTTTCCTCATACCTACATGGACAGGACACTGCTGTCACTCAGGCTCTCCAACCCTTTGAAGGATGGAGATGACAAACGTGGGACTGGCCCTGGACACAGATGCAGGAGAAAGCACTGGGGGCTCTCCCTGAAACACCCCCAGGATGGAGCACCCTAGTTCTCAGCTTTGCAACACTTTGGTGAAATGAGTTTGACAGGTCTCAGCACATCCCTGCTGGGCAGAGATCAAATCACCCTGACCAAGTCCTGTAACGTGGACCTGGCCCAGAGGCAGGAGGCTGTGAAGCCCTGCCAGCCCCCCTTGATGCCAGCCCCTCACCCGGCCTCCAGCTCACGCTGCACATCCCAGGCCCCATTCCCTTCGAGCAGGCTCCGCAGGAGCTCGAGGCTGGTGTTGGAGGCGTCTAACGCTCTCCCAGCCACCGCTTCCACCTGCATCATGGCATCCTCGTGTCTGCAGGAGAAAGGACACCCAAAAAGGTATCATTAGGACTGGCTTCCTTGGAAAGGAGCAGCCATCCTGTACCCCCTTCCAGGCAGACAGCCTCCCACATGAGGACCAGGCTGGCACACATACCCCTTGGCCAGCTCCCGAGCTTCCAGTGCCCAGTGGCTCCAGTTCGTGGGCTGCTGAGGGATTTCCGGGGGAATCTCCTTGCAATTCAAATGGCAGCAGTGAGAGCCCAGCCGGGAGCAGAGACGCCCTGATCCCACTAGCCCAGTACCCACAAGAACCTCCCACGGGGCTGGAGGAGGCTTGCAAGCAGGAGCAACAAGAAATCTGCCCTCTCCACTCAGCTAGCAGCAGGGTTGTACCCACAGAGACCACAGGTCTTCCCACTCAACCCACTCCACTGGTCACATCCCATCCCACCCCATCAGTCCTGCATGTCCAAGGATCCCAGGGTCAGCAGGAGCCCTCACCATGTTAGCCAGAGTGCTGGCAGCATGCAGAATCTCCCGCTGCGCCGACTGCAGTGCAGCCCCGATCTCTGACAGCAGGACACAGGTCTTGTGGGGCCCATGGCTGGAGCAGCCAGTGGCTCGGGTGGCATTGCTGAGACGGTTCCGTGCAGTGCCCAGTGCTCCTGCCAGCTGCCCTACCTGTGCCAGGAGAGCAGCCCGGGCACCTGCAGATGGCACAAGCAGCTGCTTGTTGCTCATGGAGGTGCTCAGGGCTCCCTACTTGCCCCTGGGGCTGCCCCATGCCTGAGCAGCCCTCCTGCTGGTTAATAAAAGGGGAAGACAGTCCCTCCTAGGTGGGAGGCAGCAACCAAAGGGCACCCCGTTGCTGATGCTCAGTCCCTGCTGACACCCATCACTGGCTGCTCCAGAACCTCCTGGGTGTGAGCATCACTGCAGTGCCCTGTGCTACACAGAAAGCCATGATCCCCTGACTGTCATCTCAGTCACCCCATCACCTGTGCTGAGCCCAACACTGACCTGGGATCTCCTCGTACCCACCCAGCACGTCACAGCACCCTGCAGGAGGAGGGCGACCCTGAAGGAGTGACATGAGTGTCCCCCATGACATTGAGGTGTCCCCTGTACCTTGCAGGAGGTGAGGGCTGGGCAGCCCATCACCCCGGGGTGCATCTCCCAGCATGAGGGACTGGCCAGGGCGGGCATCACAGCCTGGTTTTTGTAGCCGTTCCTCCATCTCCTGCAGCCGGGCCTTCAGCTGGTCGGCCTGGGGGTGAGATATGGGGCGACACGGCAGGGACAGTGAGGCAGCCCAGGGGCTGTGGTGCTGCACCCACCTCAGCAGGACACGGGCTGTACCTCATCCTTCACCAGCCCATAGCAGGCAGGGCACTGCAGGCAGCGGGAGCTCGGAGGGTCAAGGAAGAAGTTGGCCTGGCACTGGTCACACTTGTAGCCCACAAAGCCAGGGTGGCAGAGGCAGGTGCTGTTCTCATGGCACTGCGGGGTGATGGAGCCCAGCGGGGAGCAGTTGCAGGCTGTGAGGGTGGCAGATACATGTCACATCACATTGGCAGCCCTGGTTTTGGGTCTGAGGTACAGTCCCTATCCCCGTTACCTCGACAGCCCCTGGCAGAGAAGCCGAAGAAGCCATGGTGGCATCGATCACATTGCCTCCCCGTGACACCCGGCTGGCAGGAGCACTGCCCTGTCAGCGCGTGGCACTCGCTGTCCTGTGACCCCGTGGGGTGGCACTCGCAGCTGGAACCGGGACACAGAGAGAAGTGAGAGAGCAGCGGGTACAGAGAGCAGAGACCAGCTCCAGGGACACAAAGCTGTGCTGTGCCCTCACAGCAGACATCGTGCCTCACGTACCTCTTGCACCCCACAGCAGGCTGCAGCCCATAGTAGCCAGGCTGGCAAAGCCCACAGGCTCTGCCCATCACGTGCGGGAGGCAGTGGCACTGACCCGTGATGGGGTCACAGCTCTCCAGCCCTGGAGCTGAGCCGTCGGGGTTGCAACCGCACGCTATGGGAGGTAAAATACTGCTTGTATTGGGGGCACAGGGCTGGCAGATGGGACAGAGGGAATGGGGCACTAGGGCTGAGTTCACAGTGTGGAGAGCCCAGTTCCCACCATGGAATGGGGCTCCAAGAAGCTGAGCCCCTGTAGAGCAACGGAGAGAGGGGACAAAGGCCATTCCTGAGTACTCAGAGCCAACTTGGACCATCGATCAGCCCCTCAACCCCCTGGGCATCCCCATCCCACCCTCTGCCTCCACTACTGGGAGGACCATGGCTGCAGTGGGACCCAGGGGACAGTGTCAGCCCTTGAGGCCATACGTACGGGCACATTTCCTCGTGGGGTCAGGAGACAGTGCATCTCCATAGAAGCCAGGCAGGCAGCTCTCGCAGTGCTCGCCCGTGGTGTTGTACACACAGCGCAGGCACCGTCCGGACACGGGGTCGCAGTTCCCCACAGCATTGGCATCCACATTCCCGTGGCACTGGCAGGGGATGCAGGGACGCACAGGGCCCCTCTGCCCCAAAGGGTCCCCAAAAAACCCATCGTCACAGAGCTCGCAGCGTTTTCCTGGAAGGTGAGAAGGTGGAGAAGGTTTGGCTGTGCCGAGGCTGCCCATAGCCCCCCTCGTGCACCCATTCCCAGCCTCACCTCTCTGGCCCAGGGGGCAGTGGGTGCAGACCACCTCCCCACTGCTGGGCACTTCGGTGCAGGGTGAGTGGCCGGGGCAGGGGCAGGGCTTGCAGTCATCAGAGCTCCCTATAAAGGGGTTGCCATAAAAGCCCGGACTGCAGCGCTCACAGGAGGGGCCTTCTGTGTTGTGCAAGCACTGGCAGTGTCCTGTGAGGAGAAAAATGGAGCTGAGGGTCTGCAAAAACCCAGCCCTCAATAACTGAGGCATCACAAGAGGGATGCAGAGCCATGTGCTGAGCTGGGCACACCGTGGGTGTCGAGGGGGATGTGCACCTCCAGCTGAGGAACCATGCTAGGACTGCACATCCCCAGCCAGGGCTTGGAACATTTCCCCTTGTTGCCCCATCCCTGCTCAAAGGAGAAGGTTTTGGAGAGGACACCGAGGCCCCAGCCTCGCAGACACAGAATCCCAGACTGGCTCAGTTTGGAAGGGACCTCAGAGCTCATCTATTCCCCTGCCAGAGGCAGTGACACCTCTCAACCAGAGGTTGCTCAAGGCCTCATCCAACCTGACCTTGAACACCTCCAGAGAGTGGGCAGTCACAGCCTCTCTGGGCAATCGATTCCAGAGTCTCCCCACCCTTGGACTGAAGAATTTCTTCCTCAGATCTAGTCTGAACCTTCTCTCCTTCAGTTCCAAACCATTTCCCCTTGTTCTGTCGCTGGATCCCCTTAGGAAAAGTCCCCCTGTAGCCTTCCTGGAGGCCCCCTTCAGGTACAGGAAGGCAGCTCTAAGGTCCCCCTGGAGTCGTCTCTTCCCTAGGCTGAACCCCAGCTCCCTCAGCCTGTCCCATAGCAGAGGGGCTCCAGCTCCTGCACCAACTCTGTGGCCGCCTCTGGACTCGCTCCAGCAGTTCTCTGTCCTTGTGTTGGGGTCACCAGCCCCCCGTGGTGTGGGGACACAGCAGCACTGGCACCAACAACACATGCAGGGTCTGTCGGTGGCTGTGATAACCAGCACCACATTTCCCAGCACCGAGGAGCATCGGTTCCAGTCTGCCATGGAAAATACGAGCAGCCGGACGGCACCCAGCGAGGAGCGAGCGTCTCCTTGCGAGCCGAGACGGTGATTCACAGCCTTCCAAATTCAGCTGAGAGGAGGAGGAGGAGGAGGAGGAGGAGGAGGAAGAAGGATGCTCAAGGAACCCACCCCCCTCCAGGCAGATGCTGTGCTTGACTGAAGAGACAGAGGGGGAGCCAGGGAAGGATTTTTTCCCCATGACCGGTGGGGTCGGCACACGCCAGGCGGGTTGTGCAGGAGGGAACTGGTGTTTTTCCATTTTCTCCACATCCAGGCGGAGCCGGATGATAGAAAAGAAAGGAGAAACGGGTGGCAGGAAGGAGTGGAAAAATAAACCAAAGGAAGTGTGCGGGCTGGCTGGGGCTGGCAGTGCCCGGGCTGGGACTTCAAAGGTCTGACACATCCCTGGGGATTGCTCTGTGGGCTCTGTCTGGGTACCAAACGCATCATCTTATTTCCCATCTTAGTTCCAAGCTCTTTTCAGCACCGGTTGGAGCTGCTGCTGTCAGCAGGGGTGGACAGGGAGCAAGGCGGCACCTCACCAGCCCCTCTTGCCTCTGATCTGCATTTCCTCAGGGGTGAGAGCAGCCAGGCTCAAGCCTCAAGCTCCAGGGCAGAATTTTGCAACCCTTCCCCTCTTCCCCAGCCAAAGTCATCCGGATGCTGCCTGGCAGGAGAGAGGAGACAGCCAGCACTCTGAGAACCATCCCTCAACACAGCCCTGCTGTCCTCAACACTTTGCTTTTCCCTCTCTTCCAGCCTGCAGGGACAGTCCCTGCAGCATCACAGACCTCTGCACGGGGTCTGGAGGCAGAGCAGGGCTTGGACTGGCTGCAGGAGTACTGGCTCCTCTGGTTCCTTCCCACAACCTGGCACTGCTGTGGGTTTCTGCATTTTCACTTGTTTCTCAGCTCAGGTTTCCCACAGGAGCCAGATCCTGCTTTGTTCCTTGGCACCGATGCCACCTGTGAGACCCATCCTGGCAAAACCCTCTGCCCCCCACATCTCTGGGGACCAGCACCCTTCCCTCCTCCTCCTTTAAGGTTATAAAGTACCGTGAGAGCTGCTCCTCTTGTTATTAATTAGCACCATTATTGCACTTCATTAATGATCTCTGTCTTTGCAGTCATGAACCCAGACCTTACAGCCAGCTGAGCCCTTCAACTTGCAAGTTCTGGGTACTGCAGCCTCACGAGTGGCTTCCAGGATCCCTCAGAAACAAGCAGAGATGGGCCTGTCACCCATGCACAGAGCAAACAGAGGGTCTGAGGGAGTGCTCACCTGTGAGGGGATGACAGTCCCCGTGCTGGTTGCAGGTGCAGGGCACACAGCTGGTAAAGGGGCTGCCAAAGGGGATCTCCCGCTTGAAGCCGGGTGCACAGGACTGGCAGAACTGCCCGGTGTAGCCCGGTGGACACGTGCACTGTTCCACCCAGCCTGCCCGTGCTCCGGGCCCAGGGCGAGCGGATGTGAGCTGGACCTCACTCAAGGACACTCTGCCTGTGAGAGGGGAGAGCATTTCAGAATGGGATGGCACATCCCTGCTCTCTCCATCCTGCCTGGAATACTCCAGACAGGTCTAGGAGAGCCCAAAACACCCCTCAGGGAGCCCAGGGGTGTTCACAGAGAGGAGCCGGCCCCTGTTCGAACTCAGTCCCTGCAAAATCTCTTGTCCACAAGTGCCTCGTGTTGCTTCAATGTCCCCAGCCCCATCCCAGCTTGGTCCCCCCAGGAACACCCACCTCGCATGGGGCCACAGCTCACGCGGAGGCGGAGGGCAGTGAGGTTAGAGAGCAGGCGCTGGAAGCTGAAGGCTGACAGCAAAGGCTCCACACCCTCCTCTGCCTCCTGCAGCCTGTTGGAGAAAGGAGCACAGGAGGAAGGACAGGGCCAGGCTGACAGCCGTGTAATGCAGGGCATCTCAGCTCCTTGACCAGGATTCAGACACAGTGACAGGGACACAGTTTAGCCCTGAGCATGGCTGGACCCCACAGCACAGGGCAGCCTGGGCGAGATCAGACACTGTCCCAACACAGCTGAGACTCCCCGAGGTGCCACGATGAGTACCTGAAGGTCACAGCCTGCTTTCCGTGCTGGGGCTGGTGCTCACTGCTGGACATGGTGATCTCCATCCCCTCACCCTCCAGCACCAGCTGGACATGGAGCAAGGGCATCCCAGGTGCTGTCCCCATGCCAGTCCCCTCCACGCCCAGCAGCAGGGACAGGAGCTGCCCATAACTGAGACGCTGGTTCTGCAGAAACTTCTCTGTGAGAGGAGAGAGGAGCAAAATCTGTGGGACATAGAGGTATCGGCTGTGACAGGAATGACAGTGCAGTCCTGCTCCCACCAGCATCACCAGAGACCACAGTCACCCTGCTAGAGCAGGAGGAGGTTCCAGCCTGTCCTCCCAGGATCCCAGTCTCCCCCAGTATCAAACATGCTCAACTCTAGGATGGAGCCCAGCACCCCACACACTGATATAACAATGGGACACCCTGTGAGAGCACCGGGGGGTCCCCACAGCAGAGCAGGACCCCAGGGACCCAGCACATGCGATACCTGGTGCAAGAAAATCCACTGGCTCCTCTCCATCCCACTCAGCAATGATCTCTCCAGCAGCCCAACGCAGGAGCAGGTCCCTGGTGCCCAGAGTCTCCGCAGCCCAACCCTCCAGCCCTGTGGGACAACGCAGAGCAGCAGTGCATGGGCCAAGGGAGCTGTGGGTCCCTGTCAGCCCAGCACCGTGTTCAGAGGAAGTCATCTGTAAGCTCTTGCTCCAGTGCCTGTGCTGCAGTTCCAACCTTACTGTGGGCTGGCGAGCGCGGGAAGCACGGGGAGAGACGGCGTGTGATTGCGTTGAGCTGATTTCCTTGAGAAATCAAACTCCCCACCACCACTCCCCCCAGGATGTGGGATGGGGATAGGAGGGAATGAAAGGGAAAGAGCCGACCAGGCTCCATCCTTTCAGTTTTTCTGAGTGGATTTTTGGTGCTCCTGCGGTTCCTGCATTGCTGGTGGGATGGACATCCCTGAGCCAGGCACAGTCACAGGGTCAGTTGTTTCCTCCAGCCCCCAGCCCCCGCAGGATGAACACTTGGCAATCCCTCCTCTGCTCCCCAGTGAGCTGAGCTCCGTTATCAGATCACCCTGACTTTGGACCCTTTCCCCCAGTACAGGCAACTTCCAGCTCAGGGACTGGGGAGTACTTTGGGTACTGGGGCTCAAGCAGCCCAGCCCGGGGCTCTGCCAACCCTGTTCCTAAAGGAGCAGCCCCAAAACAGCTGCACGAAGGCTGGAAAAAGGACTGGATGTGACGCCTGGCTCCGTTTCAAGGCCACAGAAGACATTCCAGCAGCACAGTCCTTGGCAGATGAGTTGAAAGGCCATCAGGATAAACCCACTCCTGGCGTGCCTGCATCCGGCGGGATGTTTGCACCCCACTGGGGTGCAGGGAGCTGGGCAAGGGGTGCCCCTGCCCTGCAGGGGTGCAGATGAGTGGGGGGCTGCAGTGAAGGCTGCACACGTTGGGCTGTGCGGCAGATGGCAGGGTTTCCTCGAGCATCTTGCACTCACTAGGTCCTGCCAGAGCAGCCCTGGCTGCAGACGGCCAAGAGCTCCCCTGGTCCCCGCCTGCCCTGCCCCATCCAAACCAGGGATAGGAAGAGGAGGCAGTAAAGGGGAAAGTTCCCACCAAGCTCCATCCTTTTCAGTCTTTAACTTTCTGAGTTGGTTTTTAGTGTTCCTGCAGTCCTTGGGGTGGTGGGGTGGATCTCTCTGAGCCATGCAGAGTTCCAGGAGCAGGTTGTCATGGAGAGGTGTCGTAGGGAACCAGGGAGAGCTCATGCCCCCCAGGGCCAGGGACAAAAGCAGGGGTTTAACAACAAAATAGGGGCAAGCCTGTGAAAACCCCCCCTCCACCCATCAGCACCAACCAGCTCCAAAAGGGAATGCTCAGCCCCAGAGCAGGATGCTCAGTTCCAAATGGGGGTGCTCAGCCTCGACATTCCCTACCTAACAGAGCTTCTTGGCTGCAGCTAGCAGAGCTGTGCCCTCCATTCTGCCCAGGGCAGGGGGTTCTGTACCTTGGCTGAAGTCGGAGCGGATGTGGGTCACCTCGTAGCCATCTGCCTCTCTGCAGGCAGTGGAGTGGCCGTAGCAGAAGCAGCTGGTGCAGCCAGCAGGGTTGTGGGGCTGCAGGTTAAACCAGCCTGGCTGGCACCTGGGCACAGGGGGCAAATGAAATCAAGTGGCACAAGGCAGGCAGAGGCACAGAGGACCACAGCAGCATCCCAGGCTGGGTGAAACACTGGGGGCAACTTCAAGTGAGACCAGTCCCAGTGGCCCCAGACAGATAGGGCTTCTGTAGAGAGTCACCCAACAGGTTCTGTCCCAAAGCCCCATGGCTGGGGAAGCAGCAAATGCCCCAAGGGGGTGAAAACAGCAGCCTGCATTGACCACTGGGCAGTGGTCCCATCCCATGCCAGGGCTGTGATTCTTACCTGTTGCACAGGTGCCCCTCCACCCTCTCCTTGCAGGTACAATGCCCTGTGTTGGGGTCGCAGGTGCCCACACTGCCCACAGGGTCACAGTCACAGGGTCTGGATGGGGTGAGACAAAGGTACCTGATGACCCTCCATCCTGTCCCACTGCTCCTGCCTGGTACCAGGCTCCTCCTCACCTGCAGCCACCTTCGCTGAGGCTGTGGTAGCCATCCTTGCATCGCTCACACTTCCAGCCTGTGACGTTGGCTTTGCAGAGGCAGGTCCCAGAACTATCGCACTGGGGGTGGAGGGAGCCTGCGGGCACCCCAGCCAGCCCTGAGGCTCAGTCCCCACCGGGGCAGGGGACTAGGAGAACCCAAGCAAGGGAAAACCACCCAAAGCCATCCCTCTCAGCCAAGCCCCAGCTAGAGGAGCGGGATGGTAGCCTGGCACAGCTGCACGCACCTGCAGGGTGGCAGTGGCAGGGTTGGCAGGCTGCCCGCTGCTCCCAGCGGTAGTGGTTGTGCCGGCAACGCTCGCAGTGGGGTCCATCCGTGTTGTCACGGCAGTTGCGGCAGTGCCCGCCGTGCCCGGTGCGACGGTACAGCTCCCGGTCGTAGAAACACTCTTCCGAGCGGCCGCTGCAGTTGCAAGCTTGGGGGAAAGCAGGAGGGGCAGCTGGCACCTAGTGGGGCTCACCCAGAGGTTAAAGCAACGTCCTGGGGGGCTGCAAAGCCAAAGGGGCTGCTTGGCTCAGCAGTGTGAGATTTGGCCATCAGGAGCAGAGGTGGGTGCACTGTGCACAGAGCAGGCAGCTGCACTCATAGAGAAGGAACTGTTGGGAGATCCTTCAGGAGATGCTGTGAAGGGAGACCCTAGGGTGCAAACCCTTCCTCCCTGCTCAAAACAGCCTCACAAAACAGAGCAGTTTCTTCCCCTGCAGGAAGGGCAGGAGCTGACAGATCTTAGAAAGGTTTGGGTTGGAAGGGATCTCAGAGCTCATCCAGTGCCAACCCCCTGCCAAGGGCAGTGACACCTCTCAGCAGACCAGGTTGCCCAGAGCCCCATCCAACCTGGCCTTGAACACTGCCAGGGATGGAACAGCCACAGCCTTCCTGGGCAACCTGTTCCAGGGCCCCAGCACCCTCTCAGGGAGGAATTTCTTCCCAAGATCTCCCCTCTTTTAGCTTGGAACCATCCTCTTGTCCTATCAGTCGCTCAGAGCTGGTCACACAGAGTGACAGAGGATCCAGCCCAGGCCATACTCACGGAGACACTCGTTGGCAGCGTCAGCAGTGCCACGGGCCCATGGCCGGTCCTGGTGGAAGGGCTGGCAGCGCTCGCAGTCGGTGCCCGCAGTGTGGTGCTGGCACACGCAGACCAGCTGCCCGGCCTCATCAGGCACGCACTCGCTGGCATGGCCATTGCATTTGCACCTGCAGCGAGACCCCAGCATGGGGGTGAACTGGTGTGATGCTGTGGTGGCCAGTGGTGGGACAGTGCCCAGGCTGTGCAGCTTGTGGCCCCCACTGCTGGACCCCCACCCAGGATGCAGCCCTGTGTCAGGGCCACCCACTGCGTCGCTGAGGTGCTCAGGGCCCAGACAGCTGGGAGGTTACACGCTGAGGGTGGCCAAGTGAGATGGTAACCAGCTCCAGCTGCTGGATCCCAGAGGGGTGAGAAAATTGTGACGGGGGCTGCCGCATGGCTGAGAGCAGCCCTGACCCCAGGGCAGGCAGCTCTCACTGGGATGGAGAGGATTCCCTCTGCTCCCAGCCCAGGGAGCACACCCACAGCACAGCACATGGGCAGCACCAGATGGGTGCCTCCAGCACTGCTGTCCCACACCAGCTCCCCCCACCCTGCTGGCAGCTGCTCCAGCTCCTCAGGACATGGCCATGGCCATGCTGACTCCAACCTCCTCCTCCAGCCTCAGGGCTTCTCTCTGCTGGCAGCCCAGGGACCAAGCCAAAGTGCCACTAGAAGCCATGGGGCCAGGAAGGTCCCTCTGTTCCCCACTCTCAGCCCAGTCTGGCTGCTCCTCACCTGCCTCCAACAGAGAAGTCAGAGATGGCATAGTAGTACGACTGCAGCACCTTAGGGTCCTTGAAGATATCATCCCCAAACGTGTTAAGCCGGTTCAAGGAGATGAGCAGGTCAGTGACCGTCACCCACTCCTGCAGGGGACACGAACAAGATGCCTCAGCCAGGGGTCTGAGCCACCAGCTCCCCACCCTGACTAGGATGCCCCCAGGACATCGCAAGAGCTTTTACCCCAGTCAGTTGCATTACCATACCCAGTCCTGAGGGACCCCACACCCACTCCATCCCACCCCAGAGCACCTGCAGCGCGGGGCTCCCATCAAAATTGTAGGCACTGGGCCGTCCCTCAAGGGTGGAGAAGGCCACGTTGCCACCGCTCAGCGGGGAGATGTCGCTGAACTCATCGGTGCAGAAGGCCACCTGCTCATTCTCCCCCGGGCGCAGGTAGTGCCGCGGCCGCTTGCCATAGGTCTTCTCACAGGATGCGCTGTAGTACTGGAAGGGCACCCAGGGCCCCTCAGCATGGCTGCGCTTGTAGATGGCGAAGCTCTCGGGGCGGCTGGTGTGGAACTTCAGCCTCACATAGGTGATCTCGTAGGCTTTGCCTGGGGAGAGACCCACCACGCTGTCACCCTTGCCCTATGGGCACCAGTCTGGGCACCACAGGGATGAAATTATCCCTGTGACCCATCCCACGCTGTTGCTCCAGCCACAGACACTGTCCCCCTCTCCCTGCTGTAGAATCACAGAATCCTTGGGTTGGAAGGGACCTCCAAAGGGCATTGAGTCCAGCTCCCCTGCACCAAGCAGGGTCAGCATTCACCACACCAGGTGGCCCAGAGCCCCATCCAGCCTGAGCTTGAATGGCTCCAGGGATGGGGTCTTCAGCCCCTCTCTGGGCAGCCTGGTCCAGGGATCCCTCACCCAAAGATCCCAGACCTTGTTCCTCCTTTTCCAGCTTCAAACCAGGACCCCTCATCCTATTGTTCCCTGCCCTTGGGAACAGCCCTCCCCAGCCTTCTGACAGCCCCTCTCAGGGGTTGGAAGGTCTCTGTGTATAGATCCCATATGGGCTGCAAGAGGAGAAATCACCATCCAGCTGCCCCTAACCAGCTCCTTCTCTCTGTACCCCAAACCTCATCCAGCTCCATGTAGTTTTCACCCCAGTGCAGCCGCCCTCCCGCTGTTGGATGCGCCAAGCCAAGCTCTATGGGCAACAGAGCTGCTGCTCTGACCAGCAGCCAGGGAGGGGAGAGTCAAGCTCAAAGCATTGAGCAGCATCACCAGGACAGCGATGCCACAGGGATGGGGAGGTAGAGAGAGTCAAGGCCAGTCCCATTGCAGGGAGCCGCGTGTCGGGACTCAACATCACTGCTGCCTTTGCCGGGATGAAGACAAAGAGAGGCCAGCAATCCCGGGGGATGCTGGAGCAGCTCTGGAAGCACTTGAAAGAATTAGTGAAACAAGGAACAGAAAACACCAAAGTGAACATCAGAACCACTTAATTGCCAGAGATGAAGGACCAGCTCAGAGCCCGGATTGCTCCATAACAGCGCTGCCTCTAACAGCGCAAAACAATTAGCTGTGAGGGTTTGGCTTTATTTGAAAAGATAATGAGTTGGGAATGTTAGAGGGGTTATTCCGGGACTAGCAAAACAAGCCTTTAATTGGGCCCATATGAATACTGTCGCATATGTGCTGCGACTTTGCTGCAGGGGAGCAAAGGCAGCCCGGCTACCGGCACTGGGAGCAGCAGCTGCCTCCCATCAGGGACATGGGAGCACCCAGAATGGGGGACAGGCCAGCTCACAGCCCACCCTGAGGTGACAAGGGTGGAGAAGGGGCTGCAATTGGATGACCCTGCTGGTTTCACCCTCCCCTGTGCCTCTCCCTAAACTTACATCCCTCCAGGACCCCTCTGGGTTGGCACCAGCAGGGGAGTCCCTGTCCTGCTCCCTGCGGGGGTGGACGCCCAACGGGCGCCAGTTCCCAGACACCACAGTCCCAGGGGAGATGTCTACCAAAACAGTGGGGTCGGGGCTGTCACCTCCCAGAGCAGTTTCCTCTGGGAGAGGAAGGGAGCTCAGCACTGTGTCAATAAACAGCCTCAAGCAGCCCTGCACTACAGGAGGGGATGGCTGGGCTGCAGGAGCCCCATTACGGTGCCTCCAGCTGGGATGGAGGAGACTGGCGGCCTCGAGGATCCATCCCCAGGGAACACATGCTTTTCCCAGACCGGCCTTTTGTCATCCAAGTTCTGCTTAGGAAATAAAAACAAAGCCAGAAAATAGCCCGGGCTGATTGTCTCCCTTCCCTGCTCCAGAAGGTGTGACGGTGTCCCAAAGCCAGGTGTGCTGAGGGACAGGGATGTCAGGAGGGTGCCTGGGCAGCTGTGGGTGACAGCTCCAGGACAGCAGCTGAAGGAAATGTTCACCCGCCTCCTGCAGAGCCCAGAGTGCAGCTCGTACCACACCGAGGACCCTATGCAAAAGGACAGTGGAGAGGAGAGAGGAGCGTGTGGGATGGCTGCATCGCATCCCCAGCCACCTCCAGCACCCCCTGAACCTCAGCCCTAGGAGCCAGCTGCGAGCTCTCACAGCCTAGAGGAAAATCAGATCACAGGGGCAGATCCAGCCTGATGTAGACACTCTGAAACAAGCCATTGGCATCCAGAGTTGCCAGAGGAGCCCTTATGCATCTGCCAGCCCACAGGTACTTTGGGATCCTCCCTGATATCTGACAGGGTAAATGTAGCAGCCGGGGGCACTGGGGATTATCGATCTGCTCCGAGTCCAACGCACTGCAGCAGCAAGGCTGAAACCTCACGGAGAAGAGAGATTTACAGGAGGATAATCTAATTAACGCCAATCAACAGCACACAGGTAAACACAGGTCTTGTCCAACTCATTTGATGTCTTAGTTTAATAAGCTCCCCAGGTAACCGTGCTGGAGAACTTACAAGACACCCAGCTTGGGGCTGAACAAGACAAAACGGCTGGCGGGGACGTGATCCACGGGGTTAAAAAACCCAATTACTCAGTGGAGTCCATCAGAGAGGGCTGTGTCCCAGGGGGGATGCAGGAGCAGGTGGGGATCTTCTTCCCATAACCCAAGGGAAAACATTAAGGTGGCAATAAAAGGGTTTGTAGCTGGGAGAAGCACAGGGCCCAGAAGCTATGGGAAAGGTCAGGAGCAACGCGGTGGGCTCTGTGAGGATGGCCAGGTACAGAGCCAGGCAGGGAGAAGGGTACAATCACAGGGGATGCTGCAGCTCGGGCTGAAGATGAGCTCAGAGCGACGTTATAGCCTTGGCCATTTTAATGAGAGACAGACATCACAGGGACTGGACAAGACTCCATCCAAAACCCGAATGCAGGGTCCAACAGGGTTCTCAGAGAAGAATTAGAAGAAAGACAGAGCCTGGAGGCTTGGGGAGCTCTGTCTAGGGGAGAGGCTGCTGCAGCACTGTGGTGCCAGCGCTCACACACATCTGTGTGCTAGACTGGGACTGCTGGCCACAAACTGGAACCGATCTGGGGCACCCTGACTGCTGCATTAGGTGAGTAAGGGGCTGGCAGGTCCTCTCCCATGGGGCTGGCAGGAGCAGAAGCAGGGAGTGAGGATGGCAGGCTCCCCCAGCACTACTTCTCATGCCCAGCAGGGAGCCCAGCCCTGGCCCGGGGACGAGGACCAGATGTGCGACTGCTTGCAGGGGGCTGGGAAAGTGGCGACCTCTGCCCAGCTGGGCAGCTCCCACATCACCACCTCGACAGGCACAGACTCTTCACCATCCCCCCTGGCCACCAGGTCCCACCAACATGGGCTCCAGTGCCGCTGGGGCACTCAGCCACCCCGTTAGGGACTCCAACCGCAGCCCCTTCCCTATTTCCCTTTAGCACGCTGATGGCAGGAGACGGCAGAGAAAGAAGGTTTCAGAGGGCTGGCCAATAGCCAGGGTAGTTTGGATGGCAGGGAAGCATTAAACCCCCTTTTTAAAATGCCAGGCACACCCCGCAGGTTTAGGTGCCCTCCAAGTGGGAGGCTTGCACAGGATGTAAGGCAGGGAGGGTCAGACCCCAGCTGAGGAAGCCTGCTGGGGCTGCACAGGGTGTGCAGTGCTCAGCCCCCACAAGGCATACCGGGCATCCTCAGCCACACATGGGGTGAGATGGCAGGGGCTTGGAACCTATGGTGCCCACTACAGCAGGGAAGGCTCCCTACAGGCTGCCATGGGCAGGGACCCCCCTGCCTCCCCCTCTGCAAACTTGTACAATGGGTAGAAGGGTGAAGGAGAGAGCAGACAGCCTAGGTATGGCTGACTGTCTTCCTCAGCCCACAAAGGACCAGGGCTCAGGTGAAGGACTGGGCAAACCCTCCCTCCTCAGGTCCTTTGGATGATCGCAGAGGGCATCACCTTCTTTGCATCCCCTAAAATCCCTGGGGAGGGTCCTGCCTTTAACCTCAAACCAGCACCATGAGCTGCAGGATGCAGGAGCATCCCCCACCCCACACACCCACATCGTGATACCCCAACCCACCCGTTTCACCTGCTGGCACCACAGGGGATCCCACCAGCACTCACCCAAGTGGAGGGTGATGTTGACGGAGTTGGGGTACTGGATGCCGAAGGCCATGGACTGGCTCTGCCACCAGGTACTGTCCTCCTGGCTGTGGAAGTCGGTGAGGAAGGAGGCGTTGTGGTGGAGCTGGGGGTCGGTGGCATCGCAGCGGTGGCACAGGGTGCTGGCGTGGCGGGCACCCATCTGCAAACAGTAGTCCTCGGGGGGCGACCCGCACGTGTTGGTGGCCCAGGCGGTGCGGCCGAAGGCAGCGTTCTCGAAGACTGGCATACAGCGGCGGGGCTGGCCACGGGAGTCCTGGCAGCCTGGTGAACCCTCTGCCCCCAGGACCAGCCCCAGCAGGAGCAGCAGGCAGAGCCCGGCAGGTTGTGCCATGCTGGGGCTCTCCTGGCCGGGCTCTGAGCCTCCTCGGGATGGCACAGTAGGAGCAGGCGGGACGGGATGCGATGTGGNCCAGTCCCCAGGCTGCGGGATCAGGCAGGAGAGGACCCCTCCAGTGGGATCCACCCCAACTCAGTGCTTCGGAAGGGTTTGTGGGGATGGAGCTGACCTCCCATTTCCCAGGAGCTGGTGGTGAGAGATGCCTCTATTGCGGGGTTTTCCCTAAATTTGTGGGGTCACTGCTTTTCCTGCAGCCCCAAAATAAAGAGGGGATAAAAGAAAGGCTTGAGAGCAGACTGAGCACTCTTTTCTCCCTCACACTGATTTATGGGGACCCCACAGCTCCCTTCACACACACACACACCCCACCATCAATTTGTCTGGAGCATGGGTGTGCGATGACCCCCAATATTTCTCTGTCAGCACCCATGAGTGGGGGGTCCTACCCCTGCCTGCTGCCGTGGGGCTGCCCAGTCCCCTGGGCCAGCACAAGGGCACATCCCCATGGGGGTATCTGCATGGGGTGACAAACCCAGCCCATCACCAGAGCTCATTAGTGGCTTCTCAAGTGACACTAATTACCCTCTGTGTGGAGGGGATCCTTCTCCGGACTGCGGCACCCTCCAGATTTTACCTGTGGGGACTCGAGGGTGACAGCAAACAGGGAGAGAGGCAGGCTGGCACCCTGCATCCCCCTGGGCAGACCATGACCCCATTCAATGGGGGGGAGATGCTTGCACAAATGGGGTGCACAGGGGAACGCTGCCTCAGCCCTCCCCCCCCAGCCCAGCTGCCCGCAGGAGCCCTGGAAACTTAGCCCTCATTTATAATTTAAGTTTCCCCCTCCCTTTCCCTTCCCCTCTTATTTATTTTACTCTCCCTCTCCGCGCACACTGCGGGGAGAAAGCACCGGGGGGAAGCTGTGAATCAGAGTCTTGGGCAGCAGCTCCCGCAGCAGCGCTGGTTCAAAGCCCCATTACCATATATTGACCCGGGCTCTGACAGCCCCAGCCAGCTCCTCTGGGAAGAGTGAATTTCCCAGCACTGGAGCCATGTAGCAGCTGCCTGGGAGTGGGTAGATGGTGGCAAACCCCCTGTCAACCTCCGGAGTGAAAGAGGAGGGTGTACAGCTTGATAATTGCCCTGCGCATCCCCATCACCACTTTTAAGAGGATTTGTGTCCTGTGGGGATGAGTTTTCCCAGGAGTTTTGCTTTCTCCTGGCTGCTGAGGCTGTAAGCTCTAGGCAGATGGGGATCTCACACGCTATGCATTGGCCAGCTCCTCCTCGGGGTGCTACACACACTCAGGAGATGACTTCCCTGCCAGGCTCATCTACTCTTGCAGAGGGGTCCATGGCAGAGCGTGATGAGACCCCACAGCTGGGGCTGGAGGGCTGCACAGTGTGTTGGAGCAAAGCTGAGGAGCTCCCAACCCCACCTCCTCCTCCAGCACAGCCCACCCAGCACGGGGGAATGGCCCTCAGGGCCAGAGCTTGATGGGAATGGGTGGTGACACCACCATGCACAGCGGTGGGGATGCTGCAGCTGGTGTGGGAGCTGCGCATCTCCAGACATTCAGTTGCACCCCAGACTGATCAAGCCCCTCACCAGGCTCCTGCTGGGTACTTAGACAAGCCCTTGGCCACCCTACACCTACTGTGTGTGGGATGGGTGCTCTGTGTGGAATCCAGACGTGGCTCATGGTCTGGCACTGCTCTGGGACTCGGACTGAAGGGCAGCTGGAAAAGCCCAGCTCCAGTCCCACGCACAGCAGTGCATGGGAGTTGGGTTTGCTTGGGTCATCTCTGAGGGTAAAAGAGGGAGATGGGAGACCACATCTCTGCACAAACCACCCCCATGAGTCCTGGTGACTGGGAACCACCTTGATGTGGCCTGCAGGAGGAGGAAGTTCAGTCAAGGACTTTAGTCCAGCCCTGTCTGCTGCGAGTGTTCACCAAGGACAAGGGAAAAGCCATCTAATATCACTCTGCAAGAGAAGAACAGGAGTAGCCCCAAATAACCCCCTTTTCTCTGAGAACAAGCAGCTGGATGCATCCTCCCTGCACTGCCCTACCATGTTTGGCCAGAGTCTCCCCACAGCAAAACCTTCATGCACTGAGGCATCACCTTGCTGTGGGTGAGCTTCACCCTTGCACAGGACAGAGCTACAGCTGCTTACTGTGGCCCCCTTGTCTTCCAGGGACAGGGACAACCTGGAACAAGGGTGGCCATAAAGCCAGTCAGAGCTGGGATTTGCCCCCCAGCCCCACGGGTACCAAACTCAGCTGGATCACCTGGAGAGGCTTCACCCAGGACTCTGGTCCAGGAGCAGTGGGTGAGCCAAGGCTGCAATGACACCCCAACCTGCCAACACAGCCCAGGAGGCTTCTCCTGCCCTGGCATGGACCGGGCATTCCGCAAGGGTTAAGAGCCATAGAGTGGTAAAGAGAAAACTTCTGATTTGCTTAATGAACGTTAATTAAGAAGACAGAAGATAGCAGATTCCTTCAGGGTAGAGATGAAAGGCCTGTTAATTAAATCTGGAGAGAAAGCACGGAGCCGACTGATCCTCCCCCTGATCAGACCTGACAAGGCAGGAGCAGCGCGGGAGTGAGGTGTGCCACAGCCCCCAGCCCCCATCTCCCGCAGTCCTGCTCAGAGCGGGGTTTCCCAGGGTGTGTGAGACCAGATGGCACCACCCACGAGATTGGGGATGGGTTGGTAATCCTAACACCCTGGGCTGGCACCATGAGCTTGGTTTCTAGTGGAACCCATCCCAGAAGGGATGAGCTGCCTTTACTGGTGTGCTGGGTAAGGCAAGGTCTTCCATGACCAGCTCCATCCTGAGGAAGAGGAGGAGGATGAGGGTTGATCACTCAGCTCAGCAGTTTGCCCCAGATCCCACCACCAGAGCCCACAGGAGCTGGACACAGGTTAAACTGGTCAGAGAGGCACCGGGTACCCCTTTGTGCCAGCACATCCCCATGGGATAAACTGCACCCCACCGGGATGAGTCCCCAACTCCCTGTCCCCATGTTTGAGCACCCACTTTGTCCCATCTTCCCGGGATGGGCAGCTCCTGCCACCAATGACTTTCCTAAAGGGGATTTCTGCCTGCAGCCGAGACCCTGGCAGGCTGCTGCTCACTAACAGGATTCTGCTAGAGCAGCCGGCTGCCTCCGTGCCTGCCAGCTTTTAGGCCAGGCTTATTTATAAAAGCAGAGCAGCTGAACATCCCAAATTACCCCCTCCAAACAGCAGCAGCCCTGCCTTGGGCCCTCTGAGGCAGCGGCTGTTCCTGCTCCCACTCCATCCCTCACTGTGAGACCGGAGCAGGGATCAGAGGCAGGTTCAGCCGCACGGTGCCATGAGCATTTCAATCAGCTCAGCCCCAGCGTTCTGCTGCTCCCTCGGCACCCAGAGGCGTGCGAGGGGCAGACATCTCCAGCACCAAGGACTCTGCGGCAGGATGATGGGGTGATCCCCTTCATCCCGCCGGACAGAGGGGAGCAGCACATGGGAGAGTGCAGCTGGCAACCCCCCCTCACCCCCCCTTTGGTTCTTCTGACCACAGAGTGAAGACCCCATCGGGTGGGAAGCAGCACGTGGGGTGCAAATAACGTCTGGAGCATCTCTGCCGTGCGCTGCCTTATTTTGTAAACCTGAACTTTGCAAAATGTCACAGAACAGAGAAATGGGAGGCCGGGGATGAGTAAATCTCTATTAGAAATTCCCCGGGATGGTGGCACTCGTGTTCTCACTCGGTGATGGCACATTACAGCCCAAGCCCGGCTCGGGGAGCCGGGTCACACGCGGCACTGATTGCAGAAGGTATTTAATTAGCGCTGCCATAAATACAGCGCTAGCGATGCCAAGTAGACCACGGCCGGGCACGATGCTGCCGAGCTGCGGGAAGTTCTGCCAAGGCAGATGGGAGAGGATGAGGGAAGGTACAGAGAAACCAGCAGAGTTTGTTCTCTGCCTTGCCCCAGTCCTTGGGGGCTTCAGAGGTAAAAGAACAGCAGGAGACAGAGACGTTGCCCTTCTAAAGGGTGACCCTGGGCACCTGGACAAGTGGGGAAACCCTGTCACTGGGAAAAGTGAGAGCTCTGAGGGAATGATGCTCCCACAGCAACTGCCAGGACAGGCATCACCATCCTTTTTGCTGATACAGAAGGAGTTTAGAAGCCACCTCCTCAGAGCTAATCAGCATCAACTTATGTCCATACCTGGCAGACAGTGAAAGGAGGGACATCCCAGCTTCACCCATGCATGACCACGAGCTCATCTTCTCACAAGTGAGCTGAAGGACACTGAATCTGACCCAGCCCAAGGGACGTGGGGTGACAGCTGAGCCATCGCTGCCCTCAGGACATGCTTCACCCATCTCCTTAGGGCTCAGGAACCACAGAGTGAAGAAGAGATGGGTCAGAGCAGGACCAGGAGGTTTCAGGCACAGCCAAAAATTCCTTTCCCAGCCTGAGCTCATCAGTAGCTTAATGATACCAGCTGAAAGGCTTCAGAGCCCCTAATCGCTCATCGTATCGCCGCTCCTCACGAGTGAGGCCAACCAGCACAAACCTCCTCAAAGCCTTTCTAATTAATGAGCAGGAGCTTAGGCTCACCCAGCCCAAAAGCAGCATCTCGACTAAAACTGGCAGCCTTCCCACCAGCCCCAGCCTCCCTGGATAAACCCCTTTAATGGGCTTCTCAGCATCACCTGAGGCCACCCACTCCAGGCACATCTGTCTGTCTGTCCATCCATCTGTCCTCCCCTGCTGTGGGTGAGAAGTCCATCCCTCCATCCCGTCTCTGTAGCTGTGCCCAGCACAGCTGCCCCTGTGCCGGGTCCCTGGAGGTGTCGCCTGGGTACCCATCCATGAGGTGTCCAGATCATCCCCCTCCCCAGGAGGGTGGGTGACAGCTGAGCAGCAGCAGATGCCACCAGATGGTGGCTGCAAGTTGAGACCCGGCTAAACCAATAACCAGGAGGGTGCCAGAGCCCCCTCATTTGCTAAGTGACTCCCTGGACTGGTCCTGTGGGGAAACAGGAGTGAGTTCAGGCACTGAGCTCCTGCCCACAAAGCTCCCAAGACCTTTGCAACACTGAGATACCCTCATCAGTGCTGGCACAACACAGTCACCCTCTGGGCTCTTTCCTGAGAGGCGCTGAGCACTGGCAGCTCATCGCAGCAGTGGTTTCTCAGAAGGCTATGGAAAAGCAGACTCAGCTTAAGTGCCTCCCCAGCCTCTTTTTCCAAAGCTCCCTGAGATTTCATCGCTGTGATGACTTGTGAGTGCTCAGCCCTTCTGCCAGGGGCTGCTCCTGCACAGCAACAGCCTCCCTCTGTTTCTCTCCATCCTGTCAGTAAGAGGGGGTCCAGTAGGCTCCATGACAAATAAGTTGTTGTTGTGATACCTTTGAGTTTAAAGCAGGATAAATAAACCAGCACTTCCACCCCCCTACACCCCACCATAATGTGATCTACCGTGTCTTTATATTCCCAAGCGTGTCGCCCCGGATCGGGGCTGGGGCTCTGATTTAATATTCTCATGGAAACCAGTGCCCTCATCCCATTATCACGGGGATTTCGGAGCAGTCAGCATCCTGAGCTGCCAGCAGCCTCCTCCAGCACCAGAGCCAACCCCACGGGAGACCGGCCCCACACTGCTCTGCAGACACCCCAGAAATGCTGTGGGGAGAGGTCCTGAGTTCACTTGCCATCCCCAGAGAGGGTCTGTGCCCTGGGTTTTACTGGACTGGGAAGCACTGGTGGGAAGCGGGAGAGCAGCGAAGGCGAAGCGCTGCTCCAGGCGGCAGCAAAGAGCTTTGTGGGTAAAATCCCTGAAGATTCCCACTTAGCGGGACTGGAATCCTTCTGTTTTATACTGGAACGCCGCCGCTCCCAGTCTACCTCCAGCCACAGAGGCTGGATGCTCACTGGCCATCCTGCATCATTAATTTCCATTGGCTGTCAGGAAGCCGGAGCCGTCAGGACCCCAGCGTCAGCCGCGCTGAAAACCTCCCTTTAATTGTATTTTATTTGGCAATAAGAAAAGAGAAGCAGCCACAAACCCTCCAGATATTCCCTTCCCCCTCTCCCTCCTCTCCCTCCCCCCC
>VZRI01008090.1:175038-190835 GCA_013397515.1 Upupa epops | reverse complement strand
CCCAACCCCTCCCGTGCGGAGCCCCCCGGGCTGCCTCCCCTCATCCCCCTCCCCAGAATTACTGGATCCACCTCTTGTGCCCCTCAGCCCCGGGTCTGCCCCCCAGCCGGGCAGTGGGCGATGCTCGTGGGTAGCCACACGCCCGCGATGAGCCGCTCGCTGCACATTTAAACTGCTTAAATAACCCTTTAAAAGGGATCGGGTACCCCAGCCCCGCCGCCGCAGCCAGGGACACCCGTCCTGGTGCAGGGGGCATCCCCAGCGCAGTGGCCCTCTGCCAGTCTCCAGTAGCCCCCCTGGTTTTTGGGGGAGAGGACGGTGTCGCGGTGAAGCCTGCGGCAACGAGCGGGGGTACTGGCACGTGCCAGAGCCTGTTCGCACGACCCGCAGCCACGTGTGGCCAGTGGGCAACTACCCGGCCTCTGCCCCCGCCTGTGGGTACTGGGCACTGCCTGGCCTCTATATATGTGTGTGGCCAGTGGGCAATGAATGGCTTTTGGCCACCCAGCTGTATGGGCAGCGGGCAACTGCCCGGCCTCTGTTATCTGTGTGTGGGCACTGGGCACTGAATGGCCCCTGGCCGCCCAGCTGTGCGGGCTTCTGTCCCTGTGTGTGGGCACTGGGCACTGCTCGGGACCAAGGAGCAGGCAGGGAGAGTGGGCAGGGCTGTGTGGGCAAGGCTGCATGGCAGGAGCACTCCGGGGCACCGTGGGATGGGAAGGGTGGAAAGGAAAGGGGTGCGGAGTGTGGGCAAGTGTGCCCTGGAATTGCTGCGGGGAGCGCAAGTCTGTGAAGGAGAAGGGAAGGAGCCAAGAGCTGGCACTGCCCGCCCGATCTCTGTGCCCCGACACTGGGCGAGGGTGGGGGAAGCAGCCCTGAGACACCCTCGCCCCCAGCGCTGCCCCTTCCCCCGGCAGCGATGCAGGGAAGGGGCTTCTGCCCCATTTCTCCCGTCCCCGCACCCTCCCGGAGCCCTCTCGCTTCCCCGCGTCAGCCCATCCGTGCCCACCAGAGAGGAGCTGCTCACCCTGGGAGGCCCCAAACCCCTCCAAGAGAGAAACCTGGCTCCTCTTTCCCCTTCCTGGCAGAATCCCCTGCCCCCCAGCAGCCCCCCCTCCATCCCCTCATTATGGGGGGGGGTCCAAGCGGCACCCCCCCACACCCCCCCCGGCTGGCAGCACTGCCCACCTGGCTTTGTGCAGCGGCTGAGCTGGGCAGACTGGATCCAACCTCAGCACCCATAGGGGCTGGGCGACAGCCGGGAGGGGAGTCATGAAGGGGGGGTGCACAGGAGGAACCGAGACTGCGCTCCCAGCAGCTCCAGTGCAAACCCGCCCCAGCCCGCTGGGTGCTCACCCACTCCGCTCCGCATCTCCACTCTCCCTGAGATGCCCAGCCGAGCGCTGGGAGCGGTAACAGCCCCTGGCTGAGGGGGGAGCAGGCTACAGCAGCGGGATCCTCTTCCTCTGCCTCCTGTGGGGAGAGAGCAAAGCGCACCGTGAGGCTCCGGGAAGGTGCGGGGTGTGTGTGTGGGGGGGCTGTGTGTGGCTGGGCTGGGGTGCAACCCCTGGCCCAGGGTGGGCAGCAATGGGGGCTGCAGCCCTGCACAGGTCTGAGCAGCAGCAGAGGTCGCAGGGTGACTAGGCAGCACAGGGCAATGTGAAAAGAGCGGCGTTGAGTTTGGGGCAGTGAGGGGGGGACTGGCCCCTGCTGCCTTGAGGATCCTTTGAGGCAGGGTGTACCCCAGCAGTAAACCCAGGGGGTTCCTGGACTAAGTTTTCCCCAGCAGTAGAGCCTGGGAGATGAAAAGCAGTGTTCATCTGCCTCAACAGCACAGCTGGGGTTCTGGTTTGTACCCAGCTGAAGGAAGAGCACCCAAGGCCGCCCACAACCACTGCTCAGAGCTTGCCTAGAAAGCCAGCAGAGAGCAGCGGCTTTGGCAGGAGCAAAGGGCATCTCCTCCTCAGAGAGCATCTCCCAGGGCAGAGCTCAGTCTCTCCTGCTACCACATCTCTTTCTGAGCTACCTGGATGCTCAGCTGCTCTGGGTACAGGCTAGATACCCACAAGTTGTGTCAGAGCTGCTGTCTCCCATGCCCAGCACAGCTCCTCAGCCATTGGGCTGGCTGAGGGGAGCGAGAGATGCTTCATGGGGGGATGATGGGTCCCCACAACCCTGAGGTGCTGAGGACTGGGCCTCCATGGGACCCAATAGCCAAGCACAGCAACACTGTTTGAGCCAGTGCATGCCGTGGAGAGCCCTGTTCAGCTTTGTCCTGGGAAGGCAGCAGTGCCTTAGTTCCTTCCTGGGACTCTCTCCAAGCTCCATCGCGAGCTCCAGAGCAGGTCTGCAAGTGCAGGTTTGCTCATCCCAGGCACCCTCCGGCCTCACTGCTTCTGCTTTCCTCAGGAAGGAGATTTGGAGACACCAGGACCTCCAGCCCAATGGATATCCTCATGGATGGTAGGGGGAGGTCCTGCAGCTGCCTGAGACCCTTGGCAAGAAGATCCAGGATCCTGGGGCCATCAGTGGAGGGCAGAAGCCCCCAGAGCCACGAGGGTCGTGGCCATAGTGTGGCAGGAGCTTGTGGCAAAGGCAGCTGCAGGGCCCCGTGCCTGGAGCTGAGCACCAGCTGCAGAGCTGCTGTGCCAGGGGGGCTGGGGGGTCCCCTATCCCAGTTTGGAGCATCACTGGTACTGCTGGCTGAGCATTTCCCTCCTCTCCCCACTGCAGGTTGCCAGGTAACACAACCTGCCAGCAAAATGCCGTGGGACTCATAAAGCTGCTGCCGCTGCTGCTTGGGATCTGCTGGTTGCAAGCAGCAGTGGTTGAGTGTGAAGGAGATCTGCTCCCAGTTCCAGGTGCCAGTGGGAGGGCAGCGATGCCAGGGCTTGGAGGCTGGAAAACAGCTGGATAGAGCTTCCAGGCAGAGCTGCAGGATCTTGGTGTGTTAAAGCCCGGGTGGGATTTGTGAGACTGCAGGAAACAGAGTGCTGGCTGTTCAGAGCTCTGCTCCTGAAAGTCTCGGGGTTGGATGGGTCCCTCGGCTGTCGCAGCCTGTTTGTGTGTCCCAGCAGCTGTGGTTCAGACTGGAGATGTCAGCGTTGTGGGCAGGAGGGTGCAGAGCTGGTGAGCTGAGACAGCCATGGGAACATGGTCTCTGCTCATCCTGTGATTCCCAAACCACTCCACACTGGCATCTGGGCAGCAGGGATCCCTCTGATCCCTTCTGTGATCACAGGGTGCTGCGGCGTCAGGTCCTGTGGAGGTCTTGTGTGTCCATGTGAGGGTGTCAGCGTTGGTCATCTCCCACCTCCATCTGACACCTTTCTGCTGCTCCCAGGTGCTCCCAAGCCAGGGCTCAGTGTCTCCAAACACAGGGCAAACTCTTCGACCCTCTGCTTGCCGAAAGCTCCCCTGGTTGCCTTTGACATCTCCATTTAACTCACACCGCTGGGCTCAGCCTGGGGCTCTCTCCTTATGGATGTCCCCACGGGTGGCTGCCATCAGCCCAGCGCCGTTCACATCTGCACTCTTACTCCCACAGCATCCCCCGTGGCTGATGGGCATAGGGGGTGGCTGGTGGCCCCCCAGACCCCTGTCCAGCCAGCCCCACAGCAGCAGAGGTCACCTTAATGCAAATGGTTGCGGGAGTGTGAATGAGATGAAGGGTGCTTGAAGGAAGGTGTCACTCCAGATAGATGTGCACGGGAGGGGACAGGGCTTGGGAAATCTTTGCAGATGCAGCAATTTTCCCCTCGTTTCTGGGGAAAGTAGTCTTTGTCTCTCCGAATCTGCAGTTTTCTGGCAGCCCTGCAATTCCTTGTGACAGCCGTGGCCGGGGTCAGGGGAAAATCGCAGCCTCTGTCCTGCAGGTGTAATGAGAAGGGGAGATGATCAGGAGGGGACGAGGGGCTGCTGGCACTGGTGGCATCTTAATCCCTCTGCACCAACGGCAATGGCTTCAGCCTTTGCAAGGAGAAAAGGCTCCTGGTGGGCACCCTGCAGGCTGAGCAGACAGGTCCCTGCAGCAGCAGAGCTGCTGGAGGGGCTCAGGACGTCAAAGACCTTTTCCAGACCAACACCCCTAACCAGGAGGCTCCAGGAAGGTCTGAGGGCTCTGGGGGGTAGCTCTGCACCCCCTCTGGGAGAACACAGTGCAGACAGACATGCACAGGCACCGCAGATGGGAGATGACCCAGAGCAGGTCCATGTGATGTTCAGGGTGATGTGGCCCCAGTATGGACCCCCAGGCTCCTCTTGCTGCTGGGGACAGCCCCCACCTGCCCTCAGCCCTGGTTTTCCCTGCCACAGGGGGTGTTTTCCTCTTTTCTCCCCCTACCTGTGCCTGGGGCAGATGGGAGTTCCCCACACACATCCCGGGGAGCCGGGACTGCTCCAGCTGAGTGTCTCTACCTTAAATAAAAGATGCCAGCGGGAGCAGCCAGCCGCCACGTTCCTCCTCTTTATTATTTCATGCCTCTGGCTCCCAGGCGGGTTTTGCTGCTCTGCTCTCTGAGCGCTTGCCTGTGGCCTCTACATCCCTCGCAGAGCCACAGGGCTCCCTCTGGTCCCCACGTCCCTTCCTCTGACACCACCCCTATGTCTGACATCACCTCCCTCATTGCTGGACCCCAAAAAGCCTGTGGGGGGGTTGAACGCACCTCTTGGATGAAGGGGAGCGGGATAGATTCATCCCGATGGATCCCAACGGTGTCCGTCTGTCTGCCTGCAGAGGATGAGCTGCGGGTACATCCTGTGCACCGTCCTGCTCTCGGTGGCCGTCCTGCTGGCTGTGACGGTCACGGGGGCCATCCTCTTCATGAACCACTACCACACACCCGTCACCGAGTCACCCCCCGTCATCAGCACCAACCCCGAGGAAGCCAACGCGCTGGTCACCATCGAGAAAGCCGACAGCTCCCGCATCAACATCTTCATCGACCCCAACTGCCCCGACGCCGCGGGCACTGTGGGGCGCCTGGAGGGGCTGCAGAGCTCCCTGCTGCGGGCCGTCACCGACCACGATGCTGATGCCAAGGCCACCAAGAGCCAGCAGAAGGCCCTGCTGGTCACGGTGGCCGATGAGGTGGCCAAGCTGCTGACACACGCCGTGCAGCTGCGCGCTGACTGCGACGGCCTCAAGAAGGGGCACAGCGCCATGGGGCAGGAGCTCAGCGCCTTGCAGGGGGAGCAGGGACGGCTCATCCAGGTGATCCAGGCTGGGAATGCTGCACAGTGCTCCTTGGGATAGACCACCCTCTTCCCCATGTCCCTCAGGGCTTTGCTGATGGTAGCCCCTGTCCATAGTGTCCAGGAGGATCTCCAGCAGGAGTTGATGTTTGAGGGGGGTGCTTGGGAATTGCAGATTAAGGAGCACACGTGCAGCTCCAGGGCAGCCTCTCACTGCCCAAGTGCCCCAGTGTCAGTGAGCTGGGAAGGCAGCCTCCCATCCTGAGGGTCTCCCAGCTCCAGGGCTGGTTTGGGGGCTCTAAACAGAGCACAGGACCATCCCCAGGGCAGATCATGCAGCAGTCACCCCCTGTTATTCACAACCCAAACATTTCCCAGCTGATGAGCTGTATTCAGGTACTTACCTGGGTTCACTGGGTGTCTGCTGGCTGCTGCAGCAAGACCCGGGGCACACCTGACTGTCGGCTCCATGACTGACCCTCCCGGTACGCATCTCCCTCTGGCTGGAGCTGCTTGATCCCCACTGCTTCACTTTGCTTTTCTCCCCATCCTACTGCCCTGCTGCAGCCTCTCTGTGTCACTCACCCAGTCCAGGTCACCTCGGGGGACGGCAGAGAGCTGGCGGCTCTCTCAGGACACAGCTATTCCTGCCACCTCCTATCCCTTGCCCAGAGATGGTTTTCATCCCATGGGGTGGCAGCACTGGTCCTCCCAAGTTTGGGGAGTTCTCAGACCCAGTAGGTGCAGTGGGGAGCCTGACCCCTGACCCAAAAGCACCAGAGATGCCCTATGGGGTCTGCTGTGGATTTTACATCCCCACAGCGCCCACCTGTCCATATCCTGGCAGGGAATGTCACTGCCCACCGGCACTTGGGGAACCACCGGAGCAGGCAGAGCATCGTTGGGTGGGCAAGGGGCTGGGAGGTGGAAGGGATTTAGCCACAACCTCTTGTCTCCCTCCATATCTCCTCTGCCTTCAGCTGCTCTCAGAGAGCCAGACCAACATGGCTCGGCTGGTGAGCTCCGTCAGCGATGTCCTGGACACCCTGCAGAAGGACCGTGGTGGTGCCCGGCCCCGGCTCAAGGCTGATTTGCAGCGGGCACCGGCCAGGGGTGCCCGACCCCGCGGCTGCTCCAATGGTGAGAGACGACATTGCTGGGGAGAGGGATGGGGAGAGACACGGGGTGGGGACGTGCCTGAGGATGCTCTCAGCAGGTCCCTGCCTAAGAAGGGAGGGAGACAACCGAGATGCAAGAAACCAGCCTAGAGAAGGGGTTCAATACAGAGAGGGGCTGCTGAGGAGATGGAGGAGATGGAACAGGATGGAGAGTTGGGTCCTGGAGGGGCTGTTTCACACTGTGTGGCTTCCAGTTGTCCATAAACCAGCCCACAACAGCAGCAGAAAAGCTACCTCATAACCTGGAGACCCCCAGACATAGCTGGGGCAGGAGCAGAGAAGCAACCATTCACCTCCACTCAGGTGCAGCCAGCAGTGCTGCATGGGACTGGGAGTCACTTCCATCAGTGCTTGGTCAGGATGGAGCTGAGTAAGACCATCCCGGGGCTGCCCGCACGTGCCCACACTCTGCCTGCAGCTGGCCCTGGGCATTGGCCCCCTCATCCCCAGCTGGGTCCCTGCCTGCCTTCACTGTCACACGAGGACATGGGGTCCATCCCTGCCAACCGCTGAGAGGGTTCCCGCAGTGGCTGCATCCCCCTGGGCACTGCCAGCCCATCGGAGGAGAAGGGAAGGAGGCAGCACCAAGCCGGCAGCAAGGTTGAGAGCCTGAAAGAAATGGCAAGACATTGAATTAGATCGTTAATTAATTAGCTTTCCCCTTGTCCCACCCCATCCCAATGCCACGCTGCAGGCTCCCGGCCCCGAGACTGCTTTGACATCTATGTGAGCGGACAGCAAGAGGATGGGATTTACTCCATCTTCCCCACGCACTACCCCTCTGGTTTCCAGGTCTACTGCGACATGACGACCGACGGGGGCGGCTGGACGGTGAGCTGGGACCGTGTGGGGAACAGTGGGTGATGCCACCGACGGCTGTGCCCACATCAGGATGCTGGGGTGGGAGATGCCAGCGCTTGGATGTGTCATTGGGGGGGGTGATAAATGCTTCTGGGGTCTGGCTGGGCACAGGGTGCCCAGTCCTATGGGGCAGTGAGGAAACAGGCTTGTCCGTGTTAGCTCTGCTGGCAGCATCGGCAGAGCTGCCTGGCACTGCCAGCCTGAGCCTGGTGCTTCTGCTTTGGGATTGGGGAGCTTGGTTGAAGGTGGAGGGGGGTTTTAGGCTCCACAGCTGGGGTTTGTCCTTTCCAGTGGGACTGCTGCTCTATGTGCTGTGCCCTGTCCGGGGGAGCTGAGGCTCAGGGGGGGCCCAGTTTTGCCTCATCTAACACAGGGGTGCCCGCGGCTCCTTCGGTGCCGACACTGATTCACCCGNGTGCTAGTAGGGCAGGGAAGGGGTCCCAGGGAGGCGGTGGGGATGGGTAGGGTGGGAGCCTCTCCCCGAGGACACGTTGGGTGAGTCAAGCCAGCCAGCACCCTCCAGCTGGGTGCTCTAGGAAACAAATCCCCACGATCTGATTCCCCTAAGCAGCTTTGAGCCGTGCCAGGAGGAAGCTTAGCCCCCCTGCCTTCGGGGGGCTGATGAGCCTTCAGCCTTGGTCTGCCCACAGCCCACCCTGGAGGGAGCAACCAGTTGTGCACAAGTCAGGACCAGCAGCTCCAGTGGGGAAACTGAGGCACAGCACAGCCCCATAGACCCCTGCTTCTATGGGGGTGTCATAGAGGAAGAAGGGGGGGATCCCCCTGGCTCCCCAGGGTGAGGAGGGTCCATGCAAACCCTATGCAGTCTGCACAGCCACTGCCAGCCCCAGCTGCAGTCCAGCGCTGCCTGAAGAGCAGCCCAAGGTGATTAGCCCGGTACTCAGAGGCTTATTTAAAGCTGCTGCTGCTGCTGGGAGGGCTCTGGCTGCGCTGGGGAGGGGGTGAAGCAAATGATTTTACACCCGGGGGCACCATGCCACCAGGCAGTGGGGGTACCAGGGTGAGGAACCACATCCTGATACCCCAGCAGGGCCAAGAGCACTCACCACACGCACTCCATCTTCAGGGCTGCTCTGCAGCTGAGGTTCCCAAACAGCCATCCCTCTGCTCCTTTGGGGTGCCCTGGCCACCTCCTGCGGGGCTGGGGGGGGTCCCTGGGGCACCAGTTCATCGTGGTGAGCCATGGCTGGGCATCGAGGTGCAGAGCCTGGGAAAAATTCTCCCCCCCCTCCTCCTCCGGAGCGATTACTCCTGACATTTGGGTTTATTTGCATGTGCTGGGTGGGTGGAAGCAATGGCAGCAGCTGAATCAATTCCGACTTGGGAGCTGCTGAGCTGAGCCTGAGCCTGCAGGGATGCTCTGAGAGGTGGGAGCAGGGCAGGGGATGGGTTGCCCCATTGCCCCATCAGGAGTAAGCCTGGCTGGGGTCACTCAGGGGGTGCTGCTCAGCACCTCGCTGTCCCCACTGTGTTAATCTGTGCTGTCACCTTGGTTGGGCCCATTCGCTTCATCACGATCTGGTGGGTCCAACACCTGTCCTTGGTGGTAGCCCAGGTGCCCCGATGGCAGCTCCAGGGCTGTCTGAAGCAGGCAGACAGAGCAGCCAGCTGTGGTGTCGGGGCAGGGCTGCAAGAAATCAAAGAAACTGGGGTGGGAAGAGCAAGGGAGACCCCCCCAGCACACCCCCAGTCCATATTCCCCCAGCTTGGTCCTGCCTGCCGGTAGGGGAGCCACATTTGCTGCTGGCTGGGACACGGGTCCAGGTCGGTGCCCAGCAGTGCCAGTGGCATCATCCGTGTCCTGCACTCAGCGCTGACTTTAATTGCAGTGACTTCCCCAGGCTGCCCCAAACCCTGCAGCCATGTAATCGCTCAGCCTGACCCCCGTGACACCCACCTCAGCTCTTCATTGAAGTCACAACAGAGTGAGTGATGGAGGGCAGGGGAGGTTCAGCATCCTGGGAGGCCTGGAGGAGTCACCTGTTCAGGTGCTGCTGTCTTGGGGAGTCTGCAAATGCCCCAACTCCTGAGCCTGGGATCAAAAACCCTGGGGACCAGCATCTCAGCCCCGCAAGCAATGGTGTGGTGATGGCTCTGGCTGTCCCAGCACTGTGCTCCACACACTGTGTGTGTTGGGAAGGGGTGGGGAAGCTGAAGGATGCAGAAGGAACTGCTGTGCTGGCAGGACAAGGGCTGTGGTGCTGTGAAGTGACAGCTTCCAGCTTCATAGGCGCCTGCCACACCGGGGGTGTCTTCACCCAGTCCGCTCAGCACCCCCTGGAGGGGTCCCAGCACGGCTGTGGCTGTGGAGGGGTGAGCAGACACCGATGCATTTACACCTGAAGGGGTTCACAAACAGAGTAGCTGTGGCCCTGGGGGGCAGGGTTTAGTGGGCAGAGCAGGGGTGGTGGTTGGCGGTCGGACTGGATGATCTTGGAGGTCTCTTCCAACCTTGATGATTCTATGGGCTGGGGAAGCTGTGGGCAGCAGGTGGGATGAGCTGGGGGAAACTCAAGCTGTTTCCAAAGAAGTGGTTTCTGTGTCTCCAGGACTGGGGGTGAGACGTTTCACTGCGGGGTCAGGCAGGAGCAGTCGGGTCTCTGGATGGGCACTGCGGCAGCCGTGGTGTTTGCAGCTCTCACATGGGATTGGCACCTCCCAGCCTCCCCTCCACGGTGCTCTGGGTTTGCATATCCATGGCAGGAAGCACAGAGGGTCTCTCTCCTGTGACCCAGACCTCGAGCACTGCAGTGGCAGAAAATGACCCCACATGGCTCCTCAGGCTGGGGCTGGGGTGGGATTTGAGCTCACTGGGGGTTTGGTGGGGGCTGAATAAGGGGGCTGCAGGGTGAGAGGGCAGAGCCCTCCCTCACTGTCAGCGTCATGGCTGGTGCTCCCACTTTTCTGTGCTTTTAACCCATTTTCCTGGGGTGGTGACTTTGCCTGCCCCTGCCCCGGCAGCTCAATGTGACTGGGAGGGGGAGGCAGAGATAAATATTTCAGCCCTGCTGTTAAAGAAGGGAAGGAAATCCTTTTTGCTTAAGAGGGGGATGATGCATTTTTGATGAGGAGGAAAAGAGCAGTGAGGCAGGGCTGGGAGTGCGGTGGCAGGTCACGGGTGTACGCAGCATCCCAGTACATGCAGTATCCTGGAGCACTCAGCATCCCAGTATATACAGCATCCTGGAGCTCTCAGCATCCTGGGCCTCTCAGCATCCTAGTACATACAGCATCCTGGGGAGCTCTCAGCATCCCAGTAAATGCACCATTCCAATGCTGGGGGCTAGGAGGAGGCTCCCACATCCCCGCTGCATGCACTGGCTGCACAGGTGAAGCACAAGGAAGGACCATGCATGAGAGATGATGAGGATGGAGCAGGAGACCCAGAAGAAGATCAGCCCTTCAGAACCCACCAGCCCTTCCTGCCTGGTTTTCAGCCCCTTGGTGCTGACAGAGTGGGCAATGGGGCAATGAGGGCTCCACTGGCACCTAAGGTGGTTGCCCAGCCCTGGCAAAGCCCAGGCAGCAGAGCTGTGTCCCACACCCTTCGCTTAGGCAATTGCCCTATTTACAAGCGCGGGGCAAAGCCGATTAGGAGGGACCATCGGAGCTGCTTCTGCCACCTTCCCCACACGACAGCGCCTGTGGGGGCAGACGCCACCCGGGGAAAATCAGCTTCGGGCCCCCGTCCAGCCCTGCCATCCCCCTCTCCCAGCAAGGCTGAAGAAAGCCCCTTTAAACGGGCTTAACCGCAGCTTCTCAAGTGCTCAATGAGGGATCAAAATTAAGGCTCTAATTCTAGAAGGTAAGTACAGCAGGATCAGAGCTGCGGTGTGAGGAGCACGACAGAGCCCACACTGCACATCCCTGGCCCTAGAAGTGTCCCCAGAAGTGTTGGTGAAGGACAAATCAGGGTGAAGCTCGTGAGCTGGATCTTCCATGGATGCTGAGGTGAAACCCTGCAGGAGCATCCTCAAAGGAGCAGCCCCAGCATGGAGCTTCCCAGCTGCTGCAGGGCTTGGGATGCTGGGATGGAGTGAATGGGATTGGTGGTGTAGCCCAGCCCTGGAGATGGGGTGCTCCAGCCCCATGGGGTGGCTGTTCTCACATCATCCAGCACCCACAGGAGAGCTGGGTGGCAACTGGGCAAACTGGCTCAGCTGAGTTTAATGCAATTAATCCAGAGCTGGAGGCCTAATTAAGTTCAAACGGTCGGGCAGGGAGAAGCCTTTTCTGGATCGCTGTCAATAATTCAACCCCTAAACTACAGATCAAAGGGGATGAAACACTCAGGGCACCGTTTGCCCGGGAGCAGATGGGAGAGGGAAAGGGAAAGACTCCAAGGAGAAAAGCTGCTCTGAGTCCCAGGGATCCAGCCAGGATCCCAGGGCTCTGCAGGAGCTGGATGGTCGGAGCCCCACAGTTCTCTGGGGGACCACAGGGACTGTTGCAGGTCATGGGGCAGCTGCCCAGGAGACAGGGGAACCCAGGATGGGGAGATCGATCGTGTCTTTTACACGGGACTGAGCATCACAGTGACTGCAGGGTGGGCTGGACTGATCTGGCTGCAGGAGCTGCAAGGACAGACCTTGAGCGATGCCATCTGTCCTTCCGTCTGTCCATCCCTCCGCTCTCACGTGCAGAGCCAGGGCTGTCAGCTGGGTGCCCACCTATCCCAAGGCACTGGCCACCTTCCTGCAGGAGCACACCGTGGCTTCCCCAGGCTCTGCTCCCTTTTCCAGGCAGGATCTGCTGCAGGATTTTATCTGAACTGCCTGGCCCATCCCTGGGAACCAGGAGATAATGACCTGGAATTTCCCCCAGGAGCTGCTCCTCAGCCCCCCTGTGCTGTCACCCAGTCAAAAGTGACTCTGTAAAAGGGTCTTCCAGGTCACTGGCAACAGGACAAGAGGAAACGGCCTCAAGTGGTGCCAGGGGAGGGTTAGGTTGGACATCAGGAGAAATCTCTTCCCTGGCAGAGTGCTCAGGGCTTGGAACAGACTGCCCAGGGAGGGGGGAATTGCTGCCACTGGAGAGGTTCAAGAAATGAGTAGCTGTGGCCCTGGGGGACAGGGTTTAGTGGGCAGGGGGAGGGTTGGTTTGATGGCTGGATGGGATGAGCTTGGAGGTCTCTTCCAACCTTAATGACTCTGTGATTCTAATTCCCCTGTCTCAGAAGGCAGCAGAGGGGAGGGCTGGGCAGTGAGGTGGGCAGCAGGGGGTGGCTCAGGGTGCACAAGCTCGGAGCAGCCTCACCACTGCCCCCCGTGTGTCCTCCAGGTCTTCCAGCGGAGGGAGGATGGCACCGTGAACTTTTTCCGCGGCTGGGAAGCCTACCGGGACGGCTTCGGGAAGCTGACGGGAGAGCACTGGTTAGGTGTGTGGGGTGACAAAGCCTGGGGTCACACAGCATCCTGATCCACCCGGATCCACCAAGATCCACCCGGCCATCGCTCATGGGCAGGGCAGGCAGGGAAGGGACCAGCAGGCAGCTACAGAGGGGTGGGGAGTGATGGGCTGTTGAGCCAAGAGCCCTTGGCTGTGCAGCGATACCAGAGGGATGGCTGGAGGGTGGGAACTGCTCCCTGTCCTGCCCTAAACTCCCTCCCCAGAGACCCCATCCCTGCGGGGATCCCCACACTCACCCATCCTCTGCCACAGGGCTGAAGCGGATCCACGTGCTGACAGTGCAGGGCAGCTACGAGCTCCGCATTGACCTCGAGGACTTCGACAACGGCACTGCCTTTGCCCACTACGGCAGCTTCGGTGTGGGGCTCTTCTCTGTCGACCCCGAGGAGGACGGGTACCCCATCTCCATCGCTGACTACTCAGGGACAGCAGGTAGAGTGGTGGGGCAGGCGGATGCATGGGGTCCCATGGGGCAGGGGGAGCCCTCAGCCACCCAAACCCCTCCCTGGGGTGTTTGTTGCTGGTCTCCTCAGGAGCTGGTAGTGGTGCCAGCTGCATCCCTGCAGCCACAAGGAGCTGGAGACAGGAAAGGAGATGGGGTTGGGTGTTTGCAGGGTGGGTGACCCCAAGCCCTCCGTACATCACTAAAGGAACCACACTTGGGTGGCCGGGGAGCTCCCCATGGTGGGAGACAGCCAAAAGGGCAGGGTGAGGGGCAGGACTCCTCACGACTCCTTTCCCCTGGGGCAGGCGACTCTTTCCTGAAGCACAACGGGATGAAGTTCACCACCAAGGACCTGGACAACGACCACTCGGAGAACAACTGTGCTGCTTTCTACCACGGCGCCTGGTGGTACCGCAACTGCCACACCTCCAACCTCAACGGGCAGTACCTCAAGGGCCACCACAGCTCCTACGCCGATGGCATCGAGTGGTCCTCCTGGACCGGCTGGCAGTACTCGCTCAAGTTCACCGAGATGAAGATCCGGCCCGTCCGCGAGGAGAAGTAGCTGGATAGAATCTGCCCTCCTGCCCCATGCCCAGCCCCCTGCCCTTCCTGACCACCCTGCAGCCCTGTTTCCCCGGTTGCTGTCTTTCCCACCCTTCCCAAGGGCTGCCTCATCCTTGAGGTGCCCCTGGGGAGCATCTGCTCCCAGCAAGGGGGGCTTTAGCCCCTGGGCATCCATGGGCATCACTGGACCTTTTCTTCCTACTGCCATGGCTCCCCTGAAGCCACAAGGGGGTCTGCTGGCCGGAGCAGAACCCACAGGCAGAGCCCACAGCTGTGGCAGAGAGGGCACTGGGCTGTGAGGTTTGGGGAGCGGTGCCCAGTGGGGTCTGCTGAGGAAGAGAAGGACGAAGGGATGCAGCAGCTCAGGCTCTGCCCGTCTCTGCTTCGGGCACAGACACACAAGCTGGTGAGGGACTAGGGGACACCTGCCATGGGGAGCCCCAACAGAGCCCCCAGGACCAAGATGAGGCTGCTGCTCTGCTTTTCCAGATCACCCCATGGTGCTGCTGGGGACACAGGGGGCTCAGCTGGTTGCAGGTACCTGATGACAGCAGTGACTCCTTCTCTGGTCTGAAAACCCCACCCTGTGAGAGCCATCGTGATGGGAAGGGACAGCTACAAACCCCTTCATCCCCACTGTCCTGGCTCCTGGAGCATCTCAGCAGGTCGGGACACCCCAAATTGAGCCAGCACAGCACTGGAAGACCCCACAGACCCAGGAGTGAGCTCAGTACAGAGCTGGTTTGGCAGAGATGGGGAAGCAGAGAGCACCCTGAAGAGGAGGTGAGGAAGGCTTCAATTCCCAGCTCAGCTTTACCTGCATCTCCCAGCCAGTCCCGCTTGGAATCTGTTGGATGACGCCCCCCCCCCCCAGAAGCCGTGACCCTTCCCCTGAGAGCCCTGTGTGAGCTGCCCGCAGCCCTCCCAGCCTGGGCACCCACCCTCTCCACCCTGACTGAGCTGTGCTCTGCCTCAGCACCTGCAGAGACCCAAAGCCTTTCATTTCTCCAAATCTCATTAAGGTTTTGCAAAGAGAAGCCCCGAGTGGGGCTTAGCGTCTGCAGGGCGCTGATAACGGGGTGGCAGGCGATGCCTCGTGCTAGCCAACTCAAAGAGCTGGGCTGTGGGGCTTCTCCCTCTGCAGAGACTCAAACAGGGGATTTTATCCAAAAAAAGCCACAAAAAACTCCCCCAACCCTGAGTGGGCTGAGAGGAGGGGGCCAGCCGGGACCCTGCCACCCTTTAGACCATTTTCTGCCTGTGCTGCAGCAGCAATGGGGAGCAGAACCTCCACGCTGGGCTCTGGCCCTGAGAAACTCCACTGGATGGACAGACTGCCCCAAGGACGGGAGGAAAGCTCCTGCTGGCCCCATTTCCAGGAGGACTTAAGGCGGGGGGGATCACAGTCTCCTCTTCCCAGTTGTGGCAGATCTGCTGTTCCCTTTGGGCTTCTCCTTGGTTTGCAGCCATCGGACCCCACGCTGGATGCACCCTGCTGCCTACAGGTCTGTCTGTCCTGCCAGGGCAAGGGGGACAGCTTGGGATCTCCAGAGCTTTCTCCTTCAGCAGAGACCTTCCTTGGAGCCCTGGGATGAGGAGATGAGGCTCCAGTTCTACCCGCTTGGGTAGCTGCTGAGGCTGGGGTTCCTGAGCGATGGGACCTGGGGGTGCTCAGCGGTGCCATTTCCCAGCAGCACGAGAGCAGGGGCCTCTGGCAGCCTCCAAAGGGCTTCCTGCACCTGCCAGACCCCTCTGGAAAGGGCATGAGCACGATGCCCACTGGTACTCCTCACTGATGGTTCCAGAGGATCAGCTGCAGACAGGTTTTATGGTGCTTGCCTTCACCACAAGAAGGCTCCCAGACCCACATGTCCCCCCCACCTCAGGACCCCCTGCCAGTGGGTTTCTGTGCTGGGGAGTGGATGCTGTGCCCACAGCGCGTGGGTCGCACACCCCTGTGTGACAGCCCGCGTCACCCAGAACCCCGTGAGGACTGTCGTGACTCACGTGAGAGGGGTTTAATCCCTGCAGAGACGCGGGATCTCCCGGGATTATTCCCCAGGGCTCACGCATCGCTCTGCCGCCTCGGATTAGGTTAAACCCAGCCGTGGCGACACCTCCCC
>VZRI01008090.1:162367-175020 GCA_013397515.1 Upupa epops | reverse complement strand
TCTGGCTACGGATGCTCCCAGCGGAGCCCTGGCCGCATCGTGGTGTGTAGCAGTGCTGTGCAGTCTAGGTCTGTGTGCGTGGTGTCCAGCGCTGTTCGTGTGGACTTTCTAACTCCTTAATAAAAGGAACTCAGCGTTAGCCGCCCCGTTGGCACCGCAGGGACGTGCTGTGCCCATGGCAAAGGTGGAGGCACTGGGTTAGGGTAGCCCCTGCCACGCTGAGCGTGGTGGCTACTTCCCCACACTGGGCTCACGGTCATCCCTAGGGACTGGCCCATTGTGGGGTTGGCTTGCCCCAGCTGCTCTGCAGAACTGCTGGGGAGACCTCTTGGGGTAGGGATGGGGCCATGGAGAATTCATAGGGCTCCAGGAGCAACAGTTCAAACCCAGGCACTGCAGGACCTGGGGGGTCTCAGCTGAGTGCCAAGGGAACCTGCTTCCCACTGCCTGTGTCCATGGGCAGAGACCGAGCGGTGCCCCAGCCTCTTGCCTGAGCAGCAGGGTCCTGCCCACCCACCCTCACTCTGCCCCAGGTCAGGACAGACCCATGGCCCCTCTTCAGTACCGGTGGCTGCCTGCATTGACCAAGGATGTGCCAAGGGCTTGAGCACGTGGGGCCAGTCCCTGAGTGGGTCTGGGGGAGTCATCTATGCACCCAGTGCACTGGCACACACCTGGGGCCCCCAGCAGGCCCACAGAAAGACACCCCCCCCAAGGGGGCAGTGGGCATTCGTGTCCCCAGACGAGACCTCCCCTCCTGCCATCATCCCCCCCAGCTGCCTGGGATGCCAGCCCAGCTCCAGAACAGGGTGCCCCCACCCAGCCTCTCCAGAAAAGAGGCAGCAAACGANTCTCCACAAAGGAGGCAGCAAACGAAGGAGACGCCTTAATTAGCGCTGGTGCCAGGCTGCCACGGTGGTAGCTCAGCCAGCCCCCTCCCCAGCCTCTCCACAGCCTGGCCACCACTCGAGGGGTGAGACAGCAATTAGCACCGGCGGGTATTTAATGACGGGCGACACAGGCAGGCGGCTCAGTCTGGGCACTGGGCAGCACGGAACAGGGTCAGGGCAAGCAGCACTGGGCATCTCCTGAAGCAGAGAGGTGAGTGACTGGCAGCCATCCGGCTGACCCTGTGCGCCTGCTTTGCTCCCTGCCCCAACGGGCAGTGAAACGGGTGATGAGGTGAGGGCTGGGGGGGGGCAGCAGGGGGGGAAGGGGATAATAATTTTAGAAATCCATTTTCCCTTTCTGAGCCTTCGTGGGAGGGGAAGGGGAGGCAGAGCAGCCCTGCCTGGTCACCCCTGCTCTGCCTAGCAGCCCCAGAGCCTCACAAAGCAGAGGGGTGTCGAGCAGCTCCTGCACTGGCATCAGCCAGGCACTGCGGCAGGATCTGCACTCAGGGAAGATGAGGGTGGCTCAGGTGAAGGCACTTAAGTTCTCCCTGCAGAGCTGCTAAGAGAAGCCGGTGCTGGGAGCCCATCAGCCACCAGGCTAACAGCCCACTAGAGCTGTTAGAGCCTCCAGAGCAGAGCCCAGCTCTTCACTGCGGAGCGGGATTTCTGATTGTGGAGCTGCTAAAGATGAAGGGCAGGAGGGTCTGAGGGAGGCAGGGGAGAGGCAGAGCTTGCTTGGGCCCATTCAGTAGCCCCCAGGAGGCTGCAGGAGTGGTGGTGGGTGCTGGAGGGAGTTCTGGGGGGGTGTAGGGGTGGTGTAGGGCTGGGTAACCAAGGGAGGGATGGGGGGACAGACACGAACCAAGGGATGGGGAACGTGCACTAGCCAAGGACGGCTCCTGCTGCTGCTCCAGCCACTGCCTGAGGATGCTCTGCAGTTCACCTAAGCCTCTTCCCTTTTCTTTCTCTGTTTTCCCCATATTTTCCCCAGATGAGAGCCCCCTACTCACTGTCCTGCCTCTTCCTCCTGAGCCTGGGGACCTGCTTCCCTCCGGGCGAGTGGCAGGAGCTAGGACTCCCCGGGGAAGGGGCCCCACTCAAGCCCAGTTGGCCAGCGGTGGCTGAGGACTGGGGTGCTGACTGGAGGGCAGGAGCGCAGCGGAGGAGAAGCGAGGAGCTCAGCACCCTGCTGGGCATCGCTCGGGAGCTGCGGGGCTTCGGCAAAGAGGGGGTCCGACGGCGGCTGAGCAGGCAGGGGGGCTCGGAGCTGGTGCCAGCTGGAGGGGAGAAGCGCAGCGGTGCCCTGGGGAACCTGGCTGAGGAGCTCAACGGCTACAACAGGAGAAAAGGAGGGTTCACCTTCCGCTTTGGGAGATGAGGACCCGCACTCACCCCCCCCACCTCCTTCAGGTCACCCCATCGTGTCCTTCCCATCTGTCTCACCTCGGTTTGCTCGGACAGAAGGGGTTCATTGGGGGGTTTGCTGCTTTGGGGAGGGGGGGAAACTCTTTTGGCTCAACTTGTAGCCCTGCTCCAGACCTCCTGTCCCTGTTCCCAACCAGTGCAATGGAAGAAAAGGAGGGAGCCTTACAAACAAGCCTCCACATTCCTTCCCTGGAGACAGGCAGCCTCTGCTGGGTCTCCAGCTCCACGGTGTCGGCAGAGAGCAAGGATGCTGCCACGGCACAGGCACTGAGGCTGGGCACTGAGGCTGGAGGGAGGTGGATTGCAGGGTTCTGGTGGGATAGTCCCTGTGGCTACAGGTGCCCTGGGGACTGTCTGTAGCTGCCAGCCAGGACAGGGCTGCCAGGGAGGACCAGTTCCCTCAGACCTCTCCACAGAGCCGCTGCTCTCCTTCCTATTAAGAAGAAGTCCCTCCGGCAGCCAATTCTGCTCGGTGTCAAGACGCCACTTACAAGAGGCAGCTCTTGTGCACAAACCAGGCCAGAGCAGCGGGGTTCGAGAACATCATGTCCTTAGGAATCCCTGAGGTGAGAACGGAAACCTGCCCTGGCATCACCAGCTCTGCCGCAGTCCCGGCGCCCTGCTCACACCCCGACACCGCGACCCATCCACAGGAGCTATCAGAGGTGAGATGGTGACGACTGACTTTCATCATCCTTGTCTCAGCACCCCAGCAGCTGCCTGAAAGCCTGATCCTTCCCAACACCCTCCCAGCCTCATCGCCACCTACTTCCAGCTCTCAAAACTTGGGTGCAGAAGGGCTGAAACCAAGACCCCTGCACCCACCCGGAGCTGCCGATGGGCGCTCAGGGTCTCCCTACTCTCCCATTGCCAATGGGGGGGAATCACTAGCCCAAAAGCCAGCCCAGCTACAGCGGTGAAGGACAAACCCCTCTCCTGAGCCCTTCCTTTGTGCCATTTAGCTCTGCCAGTGCCGGCGACGACGTTTGCTTTTGTGGCTGCGGCTGCAGGCAGAGACATTAGTAATCAGGGGTCTAACTACCTGCCTTGTAGGCTCGAACGGCAAGTTAGACCCCGCACGACTGCTAATATTTCATCGCAGGCGCAGGAGCGAAGCCAGGCGATGATTTGCAAGCGCTAAATTGCACTCTCAAAATCAAAGACCGTGGCAGGACTTGGTTGGGGGGGTTGGAAGAAATAAAATCTGGCTCTGAGAGGAGCATTGTGATATCCATCACGCAGACAGAGCACTTAGCGCAGCGCTGCCGGCGCGAGCTGGAGCGGGGGGTAACTGGAGGCTGAAGGGAGATGAGTTGGAACCCACAGGTAAACACCAGCTGTGGGGCAGCAGGTTGAGGGAGGAGTGAAGGAGGCTCCGGGGAGCCGGGTCACAGCCCCATGAGTGTGGGACAGGAGGGACCGTGCATTTGCAGAGATACAGGTGATGCCAGGGAGGATGGAGCTGGCTGAGAGAGTGAGGAAAAGGATTTTCCTTCCATATATCTCTGCTGTGGTAACCACCTCACACCGTGGGGACCGCAGTAACACCCTGAGCACCCCAAAAGCCACCTGCAAACTCTCTGGATCCCACCAAAGGCCGCTGCTGGGGGGAAGGCAGGCGCAGCGCCGGCACCACGCCGTGGGGACTGGAGCTTTATCAATATTTCTATGGCAACGTCTCTCAGTTTTATTTCTCTTTTCCCTTTTCTTTTGAGTGTTCAAACCGTCAATAAATACTCAGTGATCAATGTTACCCTGCGCTGGAGTCGGGGGGAGGGATGGGAGGGAAGAAGGGGAGTGTTGAGTAACATCAGGTTAAGCGAGGGCTGGTAAACCCCTGGCTTTGCTGTGATGGGTGGCTGTAGGGAGTAGTGGCACCGTCTGCTCTGGGATGGGGAAGGAAACCTGCTGGGGTCTCCTTGCAGTGGGTTGGGGTGGACATCTGCACTCCAGTACTCATGGTCCAGGAGGGGAAGGGGGTGAGAGCAGCAGGGTAAAACGCGCTGTCTAACGAGGCTCTGATTGAAGCCAAATAACCCTCTGGGAAACTTATTTAAAAGTAAAAGCCGGAGCTTCCCTCAGCACTTACCTGGCGGGTGGGACCGAGCCCGGCTCTGCCAGTCCTCCCAGGGGCTCCTCGATGGGCAGTTCAGTACCACAAGGATGATGCCATCAGCCTTCTTGAGTGGCAGGAGGATATGGGGGGCTGTGGCAGCCCTTAGCGTGTGTTGGGGGAAAGGCTGAGCTCCAGGTTCTTGGCTGCTGCTCCTCGGGGGGTGAGGCTGGGGGAGGAGGGGGTAAAAAGGAAGGGAAAGTAACTGCCTGGCGTTCAGGGGTGTTGCGTGGGGAGAAGGGACATGCCAGGAGTGACTCCTAGGAAAGCCCATCCCTGTGTGCTGGACATGGCATCTGCAGTCCAACTTGCATGGGAACGTGTGCCCCCTCCCAATTCCTCCCCTTCCAGTCCCCTTTGTGCAGCAGCTCCCAAGAGAACACCCAGAGCCCCAACACCTTTAGGATCAGGATGGCTCCCAGCCCATCTGCGCAAGGAATCACAAGGATCCAGTGCAGCACAGCCATGCAGGCGGCACAACAGGGCACAGACAAGGCAGAACAACTTGCCTGGAGCACCAGCACCACACAAACCCACACAGGGATGGCATCCAAGAGGTAGCAGACCCTCTACAGGTGACCAGAGGGCCCAGCTAGTGATGGCTGATGCAAACACTTGCTGCCAGCATCACCCCTACTGGGAATCTCTGTTAAAGTCCATTATCCTTCTGCGAGGGGCACAGCCCTCATCCTTGCCCTGACCTCTCTGCTTCTCATCCTTCATCCTGAACAGACCTGCAGCACTACAGACACACATGACAGGCACAGTCCATCTCAGGACCCCCAGTGGATCCTCTGTAGGGAAAGCCCCATGTAATCACATCCAAGGGACTCGTGAAGAGCCTAACAGGTCATTCAAGCACTGTGGCTTCGGGTAGGCAGAACCATGGAATCATCATGGCTGGACAGGACCTCCAGGATCACTGAGTCCAGCCCTCATCCCAGCACCTCCCTAACCCCTAGACCATGGCCGCACGAGTTCTGTCTACTAGTTTTTAAATACCTCCAGGGATGGTGACTCCACCACCTCCCTGGGCAGCCTGTTCCAAGAAGGTAGGGCCTTCACCAGCTGACAGGATGTTAGGACAAACTCATAACCTCCAACAGGGAGGTGATTCCTGGGGATATAGCTCAGCATAGATTTGTTTGGATTCATAGAATGTTCTAGGCTGGAAGGGATCTTCAAAGGTCATCTAGTCCAACCCCCTACAGTGAGTAGGGACATCTTTAGATCAGGTTGCTCAGAGCCCCATCAAGCCCGTCCTGGTGTGCAGGTGAACTTTCCTACCATTGAAAAACCACTGAGCAACACTCCAGTCCCAAGGAGGTTATCGCTTAAGCCCAGCCTAAACAACGTGCAGGACCAGCCCTAACCAGTGCCAAGGCATCAGGACTGAGCAGGAGTATCATTCCCAGCCCAGGAGCCCATCCCGCTTCACCTCAAACACTCTCCTCAGAGGTAACACAGCGCTCGGGTGTGTTCAGCTCTCTTCAATCACTAAAGGATTAATGTCAAACAAGGAAGCAGCTGTCAGTCGGTCCCTATCACCCCCGGGGCAGGCAGAGCTCCCGCACACCGAATGTGGAATGTGTCACTGCTCCAGCAGCATCAACAGGAGACAGTCTGCCACGGCAGCCCACGCCTTCCCTAACTTTCTGTTCATCTCTTTTTTGTTGAGAAAAAGCGAGTGTAAAAAACACTGACCGCACTTCACATCTCGTGACAAGGAACTTTCTCAACAAAAGGCAGGATGACATTAAAGGGAAACTTGAAAGAGTGAAGATTGTAATTTCAAAGACACGAAACCCAAAACAAAAACACCAACACAGCTATTTTTCCCCCAGAGCACTCTCACTTTCAAGCTCAATAGCCTTGAAAATTGGAGCAATCAAACTGTTAAATGCATCGATCTGTTAAATCAACTCCTACTGTACTCAGCTAAATTTAGCCTTTAATCCCCTCTCTCATTCCCAACACTGCAGATCCCAGGGTTTTCCCCAGCCAGGTCAACCAGACTCTGCCTTCCCACGACACTGCAGACATGGAGATGACCAGGATTGATTGACTTCAGTGGCAGATTCAGCCTCTCCATCTTCCCTCAGCTCACAGACGCTCACTGGCTACAAGTCTTGATGCTACAGATGTACAGCAGGAGCAGCCGGGATGCAGTTTTGCCAAGAATCATCATCACAGACCCTGGAATCCTCACAGCTTGTTGATTACACTCACCAGACACCAGCACTGCTGAAAAGCAGCCCCTGCCTTGCCAAGTGCAGGCCATTAATTGCATTTATAATGCCAACAGCATCTCCCGCCCCTCTTTTCCATCTTCTTCAGGCTCCTGTAGAAGCTGCCCAACACAGGCACTGCCACAGCAAGACAAGGTTTCCAATGAACCTTGCTTCCTGGCCCAGGATCAAGTGGTTCACTGCACCAAGGACTTGTCGAGGAGATCAGAAATTGTCTGAGCTGGGTTATAACTCTAAAAAATCCCTGAGCGGCTGCAGGACCTCAGGCATACCACTCACTGTCCTCTGCCCTGGTTCCCTTCTCATCCTTCACTGCTCTTCAGCATCTTCGTTAATCAAGGCAATGTCTCGTTTTAGAGGCTGCTCAGTACCTGGATCCATCCCTCCCTTAAGCTTCACTGAAGGTAGTCTGGAAATAGGAAATAAGGGTGGACAACCAGAAACGAGGGGCGGGGGGGCCAACAAGACCCATCTGAGGAGAGAAACTCACAGGCTTCACAGCAGAGGAGGAGGGAAAACCAAGAGGGGCTGAATTACAGAACACGAACAGTTAACAGGTTCACAGCCAGACCTCTGACTGAGATCCCGTTTGAAGCAAAGATTTGCTGTTGTCTTACAGGGGGTGAAATCAGTGTCTCCATTCTGCCCATCTTTTCTCTCTCATGACCTTTCAGAGCCAGATCAAAAGGACATGGAGAGATGGTACTGGTACTGCCTGGCTCTGACCTTCACTGTGCTGAAGGGCCCTGGGGAACCACCCAAATAGGGAACCCCTCGTTTCAAACGCAGAGGCATGGGACTGGATCTGAAAAGTCTTGCTCACAGACAAACACAGGTTTTCCTCAACATTGATTTATTTTTAAATATACTACACAAGAGAGACTGGAATAAAAAAAAGAGAAAAACAAAAAGAGAGAGAACAAGAGAGAGAGAGAGAGAGAGAGAGAGAGAGGGGAGGAAGAATTGAAAGCCGTGCACAGAACCAATCTGTACTGGACCAAATTAAAGGGGAAACAACCCCCTTAAGTATCACAGAGATGAAGGACAGAGCTATTTACACACCGTAAAAAAGACAAGTCTACAAAAGTGTGTAATAACGAGATACAAACGTATAATATAGTGGCACAATATGTTATCAAAGTAAAAACAGTACCTCCAGGAAAGAGACAGTCCCAAGGGTTGGTTGGGTTTGGGTCGGGTTTTGTTTTCCTTACACTTTTCAAGGCAGCCTGTGGCAGAAGTGTGTCTTTCCTTTTGCACATCTGTCAAGAGTTAAAGTCATGGCTGTGTGTGAGGGCGACAAGTGGCGTGAGCACACACGAGTGAACTACTGGAAATCATATACAAAACAAACAGTCCCCAAGAGAACAGAATAAAATACATAAAATCGAAGGCAATTAGTGTTTAAGATACACAAGAGGGGTCACAAGAGTTACAGGGCAATAGGACATGGAAATAGTGGGGTGGGGAGTGTTTCTCTTGTTTGGAACTGTTAAGAGGAGTTAAATTGCACTGTTAATAGCCCTAAACCTTGGTCTTTCACTATTGTCACCTGTCACAGTTAGGTCCCAGTCACCTTGCGTTAGTTGGGAAGGTCACAGGACCTTGGAAAGGAAGGCCAGGAGTCCTGCTGTCAGCATTTTGGGGCAGTTTCCTGGGGAGAAGCACCCCAGAGAAGCTGCTGCAGTCTTCACAGATCCTTGTTTGATGCTGGATGGAATCACATTGGCACAAAGGCTTTACAACCCCAAAGTACTGGCATCTGAGCTCCTCACGGGGAGTCAGCACTGGCACGGAAAGGGAAGCACCACAGGATGAAAAGCTGGTAATGCAACTTGAGAAACAGCAGTTCTCACCCATCTGCGACGCAGTAGCTCAGCTGAAACAGCTGGGAGAGGCAGCTGGGGTATCTCCACACCCATCCCAGGCTACCTTCCCCCGCTGCAATCCTCCTGCCTCGCAGGGAGCGATGCCTCGCTCAGCACCAGCCAGCTGCTCCCCAACCTCCACAAGCCTCCGCCTCCAACACCAGTCAGTTGAGGTTAGATATTGCCAGAGAGCGACAGCAACATCCGCCTTCAGACCTTCTCTGGTCCTTCTTGCTACCGAGGGAGATTCACAAACAGACTCCTGTGCCACCACATTAGTGGGTGCTGTCTGCAACTGTTTGAACCCAGGCGGTTCACTGGGACTCAGCAACACTAAGAAATGACTGAAAACACAGAAACGAGGGGCAGTAGGTGGAATCAGGAAGAATCTGGGTGACCATCACTTGTATCATTCTATCATTAACCCCCCCCCTTACATTAATTTGCCCCCCTCCCTCCCAAGCACCAAGTCTATTGCGTTAACGTCAGGTACACGGCAGAGGCGGGATGGGACCGGTGCTACAGTTCTCCCAAGAAACGCAGTGGGTGTATTGCTATTCAAACACATCCTCGTGTACAGCGGGGCACAGGGAGGGCAGCAAAATGCAGCAGAAAGTCCTCCTAGGGAGGCTGGCATCTCAGTGTCCACCAGTCTTGGCTTCAGTCTCTGTCCAGAACACAAAGAAGGCATGGTGTGACCCCAGCATTTAGACTTGTAGTCCACAAGGCAAGAACTCCACAGATAAGACGATTACGAGTAAATGAAACACAGGGGATCCGAGTTAAGAGGGTGGAAAGTGCCTCTTGAACACAGCCCTGCCCTATGGAGCTGGGGCATCCATTCACAGTCTGTGTCTCTTGCACAGCTCTAACCCAAACACCCCAGTCCTTTATCAGTTCACATGCTTCTCTCTCACCGGCTGGCTTTGGCCCATTGTGATTTATTCATTTTTATTTATTTTTAACCTGGCTTCTGCTACCTCTGAACAATGTCGCTGATTTCTTTCACTGAACTCAGAAGTTTGCTAAAGTCCTGGGTGGCTGCAGGACCGCTGCCAGCTGTGGCTGGGCAGATCTGAAGCTCCCGTAGGTTATTCTCCAGCTTATTGATGGCCTCCCGAAAGGCAAATTTGTTCCTCATCTGCTGAATGGAGTCCACATAGCTCACACAGAAGGTGTAGAGGTTCTTGCCAGCCTCCAAGACAGCGCTGTGGCTTGCCATTTGTTCTGAGTTCTTGCTGATGGCGATCCGTAGAGCCTCGGTGCTTTCCAACACCACGCCTTTCGTGATGGTGCCACTGGCAATCCTCTCTGGGGGCTGCCGGGTCTTCCGCAGGGAGACCCGGGTGGATATGAGCGGGATGAAGGCTGTAGATGATGGCTGGTCCCCACCCGGGGCAGAGGGTACAGATGAGGAAGAGGCAGCCAGGGTTGCTGTGCTCATCATCAGCTTTGTAGAGGACTGTGGCTTTGGTACGGAGGGGATCCCCAGCTTTTTCACACCTTCCCCTGATGGGTTTGGTTTGACAGCATCGCTGCTCGCAGCCTCCCCAACCTGAGTCAACTGTTTGGATTTCGGCCCAGACACCACATCTGCTGCTGCTTCATGGCTGGGACTGTGAGAAACCTTCCCAGGCTTGCTGACGGAGGACGAAGACAGCGGAAGCGGAGGGGCCGGTTTCAGCTTCGATAACTTCCCTTTGTCCTTCCCTGCCGCCTCCGAGGTCTGCTTGAGCCTCCTCAGTCGTGGCTCCTCAGAGGAAGCCTTGCTGGCACCCGCGAACCCAGCAGGGTTTGGTTTGGCAGTGCAACCTTGGTCCATTGTCACAGTGGTACCTAAGGCACTGGATTTGACTCCATCATCCTTGTGGAGCACGCTGGAGGAAGGAAGGGCAGCAGGTTGTCTACGGCCGAGTTTTGGTGTCAGAGTGGGAGGGCTGGAGCCAGGGCTTGACTCCGTGTCTTTGAACACATCATCAGTGGTCTCTTCATTTTTCTTAAGCAGCCGCGGAGGAGGTGTCACCGTTCCCCTGACAGCAACGTCAGCCTTGGCCTCGTTCGCCCGCTTCCGAGGCAGCGCTGGCTTTTCACTTTTGTGTCCCCCAAAAGTGGAGGAATCAAACTGGCGTCCCGTGGACTGCAAATCCCGAGGCAGAGTCACAGATTTCCACTCAGTGTCCTTTGCTCCGTGAGGCACACAGGAGGCTGAGCAGGACCTTAAGAAGCGCTTGCTGGAGTTGGAGCTACTGTCATCTTCACCGACCACCCCTCGACTGCTGCTCATCGTGCTGGACTTCTTCCGTAAATGGGGAGATAACAATCCGGAGTTCCCAGCAACAACTCCGTTGGTGACACCAGCTCCGTTGCTTGGGCTCTGAAACTTGGAGGGGTCAGCTACTTCTGCAGGGGGGGCAATGAAAGTGCCATTGCCAGCATCCCTGCTCTCCTCCTCCCCACCCACTCTGCGGTCCGAGTGGCCATCCATCTCTCTGAAGGAGCTGCTCCGTTTTGGTGGGGTAGGAGCCGTCTTCTTCTTCTTCTTGATCAGAGCACTGAAGAGGTTGTGCTTTTTGTCTTTCGGGAGCAGCCTCTCATCTTCATTCAAACTGCTCTCCAGGGTCACCCTCTCCTTCCGTGGCAGCAAGGGAGAAATAGCAGGTTCGTGATCCAGAGGGTCTGCAAGAGAAAGAAAAGTCTCCTGAGCATTGCTTCAAAAGCCAGAATAATCGCTTTCCTTCAAGATTAAACCACTGCAGACCCTCTGAAAGGTGCAGGTTCTGTAACAAGAGACAGACTAGGAGTAAAGCAAGTGCAGCTAAGCTCAATCCTGGATTCAGTGTGGTGTCTAACCCTGGAAACATTCATTTCTCAGGTGGTCTCTGCAGAACTTGGCTGCCCAAGCCCTTTCCCTGTACACACAAAGACAAAATGTTGATGTTCAGATACCGCCCTCACATCTGGAGACCTGTCTAAACTTCACCCTGTGAACAAGATGAATATGAAGGGGCCTTTCCTTTAGTTCCTGTGCTATCACTGTCTTCTGAGTAGCTGACCCTCTGAATTAATGAGTCATCAGTGCCACCCACCCCCATCCTCAGTCTGCTTTTTATTCTTCTCTTGGTGTCATCCCTTGTGGGGAATGAAATCACTTTTTCCCAAGCAGAAATGAAGCTGTCCACCAAGAGCTGCACACTCCAGGTCACACCACAAGGACGATGGCCGGCATCAGCCACAAATGGAGAGAAGTGGTAGAATAGCCTCCTTCAGCAGTGCTGCCCCAGAAGGAAATGATGAGGGGGCCTTTTCTCCTCTTACAGGAGGTATTTAAAAATGCAGAGAGGCTTATGATACATTTACAGAGAGTCCAGAAGGTCTCTGCATGTGACTGACAGGGTGTCTCATTCCCTGGCCAGGCACTGGGATGGCGTTTTAATTCAAAGGAATAATGCCCTCAGGGAAGAATGCCCTCAGGGCAGCATGCTCATTACAGCTCAGCTAGGCAGGAAGAGGGAGATGAAGCAGTCACAGGGCAAGGATAATACTTCTAAGTCATCTTGTTGTGATCATCACGTTATGGTTAGGATTTTGGTTCAGAAGAGAAAATTGGAAGAATCCTGATGTACTTTGGGAAGACATCACCACATGTACTTAAACCAGTCCAGCACAACAACTTACAGGGACCTGGACAGCTAGGAGGGCTCTCATAGTACTTTAGGTGGCCATAGCCCTTGCTGTGTCTAGACTAAGAGCTGCTGTGGAGATCCAGAGGACACCAGCAGCCTGCACTGTGGATCAGCTTCCAGTTGTTGGACTTGCTATGGAAACACTGACAATTGAAGGGGAAGCTGCATGAAGACTTTCACGTGAAATATTTCCTTTCACAATAAAGAGCAAGATTATTCCCAGCATAATGTTAAAATCATATTATTTCTGCCGCACTTAAATCTCTCAAAGTCCTTAAAGTATTTAAATGAAGTTATTTTACTTCAAACCTTGTAATACTAGGCAATTACATTCCTGCATCTGGTAAACAACCTTCTTTTCTAAGTCTCTGATACTTCTTTTCTAATATTGTACATTCTTTCTTCTCCCCGCTCCCCCCCCC
>VZRI01008090.1:83106-162362 GCA_013397515.1 Upupa epops | reverse complement strand
TGAAACAGGTACTACTAGGTGGATCTCACATTACAAAGAAAAGGTCAGTCACATGAGCGGTCAAAGAAGGCAGCCTCAACAGGAGCTGCAGGGAAAAAAAACCCACCTTATTCCATTTTACCTGAGTGTTTTACAAATGAGCTAAACACAAACCCACTGTATACATTTAGGGCTTTACCAGCTCTTTTATTGCCTCTGAATAGAAGGTAAGTTCTTGAAGCAACTCACTGAAAGAGTTTAATTTCATGGCAGATTCTGTAAATACCTCTTTGTCCCTTGCTGAAATTATATTTGGTACCTGCCAAGTGCAATACTCTTCAGTGCTCCCAGCAAAAACCTAGGAGGATGGAACAGTGAAGAAACCTCCCTTATGGGGCTTGCAAAACCCAAGCAATCGTCCTGTTTTAAATTATGCAGCGGGCTAGTGTAAAGTGGCTTGAACACAGCAGATTACCCAGCACTCAGATGCAGTGGGGGACCCCACTGATAGCTCCTGCCAGGGAATGGGAAGAGGATATGATCAGAGAGCTCTGTGCTCAGGCTCTGGTCTATAGGGAGCTGCGGCCATTAAGTTTAAAGAACTCCTAGGGCTTCTCTAAGCACCAATCCCTCAGCCCGTTAAGGACTCACACTTCCAGCTGCTGCCTGTATCTGGTCTCAAGATTAACAATCTACCTTGGCAAAAAATAAACAACAGAGTTCTGAAGCCAGAAAAGCAAACTCAGCAGCCTGTCACCCAGAAACACAACACTGGCACAGAGAGATGGCACCTGCTATTAGACACAGCTTTGCCTAAGTGAAGACCTGGAGCTGGACATGTGTTTTGTTTCCCCCCATTTCCTGAAGGAATAATGACTTTAATTAAAACCTACCACATTCCCCCTGGCCTCGAGCATGTGCAGTCTCCAGGCCCTCGTTGGCATCTTTGCTTTCGGCAGCTCTCCTCGATGTTCGTGTTTTGGTTGGCAACTCTGGAGCCTGGAGGAAATTGCTCACTACACTCCTCATGCCCTTCTTTCCCAACTCCTTCTCCACCTCTGCAACACACAAGAAAAACAATCACTGCAGTCATCAGAAGATAAAACACTATTGCACTTTCCACAGTTAACAGCACAAAAGAAAAGCAAACACTATAAAGTAGAGGCTCCTTGAGGTGGTTCAGCCACTTGGCCCTTTAAAATCAGCTGTAAGACCAGAAACCAGCCCACAAGCAAACATCCTTATGCCTTCTATACTGGTCACATCAGGCAGCACAGCCTAGAACCGCAGCGTGTGAATAACATGCAGAGTTAAGGATGCAGTGGGCCCTTTTCCCACCCCTGGAAATGCTAGTCCAAGAGGAACCCAGACCTACCGTCCGATATGCTGGACTCCTGAAACATCGTTTCGAAGGCCTGATGGATCTCAGCAAAGGAGGGTCTGTCAGAAGGGCTCCACTGCCAGCCTGAAAAAAAAACACCGCTTAGAACTCACTGCCAGCATTGAGACATTCAGCGCCCTGACCGAGGAGCTGGATATCACCATCCCCTTTGTATAAAATGTGTGAGAGAAAAGAATGACATGAAAACCTCGTTTGAAGGGTGCTGGGTATATGCAAGCACCACTGAGCCAAAGGAAAGCTGGAAAAATGTACCACACCAAGTCATGAACCAAAAGGCCATAGTGGAAGAGGAACAGTTGGTCCCTTAAGAAGACTAATGAAGCTCCTGCTTCATCCTTAGAGCACGAGCTTTTCTTGAAATTGTCAGGACAAAGAAGACAAAGAAAACATTGAGCTGAACAACAAATCTCTCCTTCAGGCCTATGAGCTCCCAGCAGAGAACAGCAGCAGTTTTCATAGCATGTTCTTCCTCTAGGGAAAGCAGCCTGAATCAAACACTTCTACACAGCACTGCACCTTCACTGGAGCTGGCAGGGGGTTCCTCGTGCCTTGTTGCACGTGGACAGATCCTGGCTCCTTTTACTGCACCTCTGCAGAGCTAAAAAGCAGTGTTTGCATGGCTGAGGAACACTTACACGCTCTCATGAGCTCATAAACTTTCTCAGGACAGCCTTCGGGGCGCTCCATGCGGTAGTCTTTCTCCAGCAGCTCATAGACTTGAGACAGGTCAATCCCGGGATAAGGAGACATACCATAGGTTGCAATTTCCCACAGCAGAACACCAAAGGCTGCAGTGGAGAGAGAAAGGGAAAAAACAGGGGTAGAAAATCAATAAGCTTTGTTTTCATCTCAAATTGGAGAGGATGTTTAAAGGGAGTAGTCACTAAACAGTGCTGCACACTCCAACCAGCTCCGGGTGGCTCAGATCCCATGCTCAGCAGCAGCTTAAACGTTAAAGAAGCGTAACAAGGCTCTTGGTCGGCACAGACAAGTCTCCCGCGATATGACAGGGTAGAATTAGACTAATTTTCAATGTATCAGTTGTCTCAAACCTGAACGCCTTGAGATCCTTCAAGTCCTATTAAAGGCACAATTAAGAGACTTCACAGTGGATTAGCTGAAACCGTCTCAGTGCTGCACTGCAGTCTCTCCCTCAGTTTGACAGCTCCTCTCATCTGCAGCTTCTCCCTAGACGACTCACACATTTTAACAGCTCAGTGTTTTTGGGGTGCCCTTGTTTAGCTGCAGAGTGGTCTAGAGGGAAAACCTGAGAGGCAGCAGTGAGAGGAAAGTTTCAGAGGTTGCTGCCAGCAAGAGAGTGAGGGGTGAGGCACTGGGGTCACAGGGGGAGCCCAACAGGAAAAGACAGAACACTAAACAGGTACTGAAACAGGAGAGGCATTCAGGTCCCAGAGTTGGTGGGGCTGCAGGTCAGCAGCAGGGTCAGGCAGCTAACCCAGGAGTCAGGCATTCAGAATAAACTCAACACCAGTTCAACAACATGCATGTAATTAGTTCAGTCACCCTATTCTGTTCTTAACCTGAAGAGAAAGCGATTACAATTCTGCATAAGTAAGGAAATCACATCACATTACAGGGTAACACCACCAAGGGCAATTTACATGAGACATTTCTGTGCACAATTTTCTTTGATTGCTGTCTTGAGGCAGTGAGGTGAAAGCATCTAAACCCTGGCATGCCCAGCAGCAGCCGTGGCCTCCAGGGACAACCAGTTTGCTCTAATCACATCCCAAAGTCCATCGCTCTGACTCTCACTGTACAAGGTTACACTAACCCCAATTAAAGATACCCAATACTCCTTTTGGATCTTTCCTCTGAGAGAACTCTGCCATTTAAACACAACAGGGATCCTGCAGCCACCACAACAACACAGCAGCATCCTTGAGGCTGAGGCAGATACCCAGCAGCAGCCAACACCACCACATGCAGGTCCAAAGCAGAAGAAACTCCTTGATCCGCTCCTCTGGGAGACTGTTTGGGGTTTTCTTTCCCATTTATAAAACATTTTGCATCAGCCATCTACCTAAATTTTATTCAGAACAAAACTTCTCTGCAGTTTCCCCAAAATCCAGAGAACTTGCCTGCCTTGTTACTTTCTGTTTTCTAGACAGAAAATGATCAGGATAACACTTTCCAAGTGCCACGTCCCACAGAACTGTATCTCACGTCACTGGGCACTTGATAGAGAATGTGACCAATAGCTATAGCAGAGATATAAAACCCAGCAAAAGGCTGATTAAAAGTTCAGTGAGGTTTTCTGTGGTCAGATTTGATAGCAAGTAGCTCCATTTAGTTAAGCCTACTCTTATCACCAGCCCCTCAGGGCTCTTCAATAACCATTTGTCATCAAGTTTTCCCACTGTTTCTCCTCATTTCATTCCAAAGATTATTCTTTTTAAATGCAGAAAGATGAGCTGGGAGCTATCACTATTCAGATACACATATAATTTTATTATTTAAAAAAAAAAATACATAAAATGAACCAGATTCTCACTTCCCCTCTTTAAGTAATTAGAAAGTTCCTGGCTATATAGCAAGACATCGCTTCACAGGTCTATCATGGCAGCAGTATCAGGACCCTCCAGCCTCATTTCACACATTTCTATGAACACCACGGTGTCCTTTATTTTCGTACTTGCCAACTATTCAGATATATAAAGGTCGGCATCCTCAGCGCTTCTCTCAAGGAGTGACTTAGCAGAGATTAGCTCCTGCACTCTTGAGGAGCTCATGGAACAATGTGGCTCAAACCAGGGAACGTGCTCCCTCTCACAATGTCCTCGTTTCACAGCCCTGCAAAGAAGGCTATAGAAGCCTCTAATCTCCACTAATTTGGACATGCAAATTCTTACCCCAGACGTCAGATTTAATGGAGAACTTGTTGTATGCCAGGCTTTCTGGTGCAGTCCACTTGATGGGGAATTTCGCTCCGGCGTGGGCAGTGTACGTGTCACCTGTCATTAGCCTGCTCAGCCCAAAGTCTGCCACCTTCACCAAGTGGTTCTCCCCTACCAGGCAGTTTCTGGCTGCAAGGTCCCTAAAAACAAGAAGAAAAATAGGCAATGAGTAGTCTTTAACGTCTCACTTTTAGCAATAACAAAGAAATCAGGGCCTGTGTGTGATTATTATCAGAGCATTACACAGAAATTATGTAGTTACACGCACACATGTAAGAGGGAAAGTTATTTTCCATTCCGGCTTTGTGAGACTGTCATCCAAACTCCTCTTTTTTTTTGTTAAATTTGAAGTGAAAGCTTCAAGAAGCCCCCTCACTTTTCAATAAAAGCTGCCACCCTCAGGATAAAAATAATGTAAAGAAATGTCAGTACTCAAGTTTATCAATAGCTAAGGATGCACAATGAATAAACCAAGCCTCAGTGTCTCACTTCTCGACCACCTCTCCACCACCTCAGTGACCCCAGCCAACACCAGCCGCTCTCTAGAAGTCCTTTTCCAGTCTTTGCTCAAGCACCAGGTTTAGCTCTCAGCTTTGCTCTTTTTCCACCCAGTCTACCCCATCTTCACAGAACGGTTTGGGTTGGAAGGGACCTTAAGGATTATCTAGTTCCAACCCTCCTGTGAGGAAGCGGAGGTATGCAGGGACACCTCCCATTAGAACCAGTTGCTCAAGGCCCCATCCCACCTGGCCCTGAACACTTCCAGGGATGGAGCAGCTGTAATTTCTCTGGACAATATGTTCCAGTGCCTCAGCGCCCTCACTGTAAAGAACCTCCTCTAAATCCACCCTCTTCTGACTTAAAGCCATTTCCCCTCGTCCTATCACTACAAACTCTTGAATACAACCTTACAACAAACAAGACTCATTTGGAACTGTGTTTTGGTCTTCTCAAACCTGTTGGAGCCTCTGCTGTCAGGACTGAGAAACTGTAAGGACAGATGATAACCAAACTAAGCTCTTCCTGAACATTTTTTCACCTGCCTCCACCCTGGCAGGTCACAGATGTAAACGCTGTGTTTGCTGCTTCCCTGGCTGGTAGGTGCTGTTAGAAGCGCTCAGAAATGCTTCCTGAGTAGAAAGGTGTAAAGCACAAAGCATGTTTCTCCTAATATTAGGTTTCATTAAAACCACTTTTCCTGATTGTGCAGCATTGAACTAAAAATTGATTCCAGCAGAAAGCTTGAGATCTTTCGATACGAGGCAGACACTGCCGCTTCTTTCGCTTGTTCTGCTCAATCAGAATAAATTCTTTTAAAAAAAAGGTTTGTCTCACTGGATGCCCATTAAACGTTCACAGCGTTGTTGAATACACCTCCTTATCAGTGCTGATTACTACAATGTGTGTGTCCAAATAAAAGCTCCTCTTCATAATCAAATTCCTCCTCCTTCCCGATTCATTAAATGAGGTCAGAGCCCAGCGTTTGAATCCCTGGATGTGAATTGTGACAACACTCTTAAAATAATTGGGTAGGTGGGTATGGGGGTGGCTGATAAGGAAAAAAACACTACTATTTATTTTAGATAAATGGGTCATCAGAAAGAAGAGGAAATGAAATGAAAGGGAGAGTGGACAAATGGGATTCGTACAAAGCAGTTTTTAGAGTTTACTTTCCTACAGGCTGAAGGGATGAAATCATTTCAACAGAGCAAATCAAAGGCTGGAAATATTAATTTGCAGCATCACCGTTCGCTTTACTGACTGACAGAAGCAATGAAACAGGTTGTTCAGGCAGCAAGCGCAGCGCACAAATGAGAGGAGCACCCAGAACTTTACACACGATCGTCATATTTGTCTCTATGAAAAAACATGTGCTAATTTTATATTCCAGTTAATTGGGCAGGAAAGGTCACGCTACGGCACAGAGAGGATCTTGTACAAAGCTCAGTGAGTCTCTAGCCCGGGCGCACAATGTGTCATTACATTGCTAGGAGGCCATTTCTACAGAGGAAGAATGCAAAGCTCTAGCTATAATTGCAGCACACTTAAAGGTCAGTGTCTCCGAGACTTTTAAGACCGCAGAGATGCTTATTAAAGTGAATACGCAATCTGGATCACATCGTGAAACAATCCTACAGAGTACGGGACAAAAGGTGAAACAAACGAGAAAGAACACAGGATAAGAAGGCACCAAGAGGGTGGTTTTGCTGTGAGTATCTGTAAGCACCCAGCAACAAAAACAGTGGAGATATGTAATGTCTGTTAGAAGGAAGAGCAGGAGCTTGTCACGGCCTCAAGTTGTGCAAGGCGATGTTTAGATCAGACACCAGGAAAAATGTCTTCCCTGACAGAGCAGTCGGGAGTTGGAACAGGCTGCCCGTGGAGGTGGTGGAGTCACTGTCCCTGGAAGGGTTCACAAAATGAGATGTGGCACTAGGAAACAGGGTTTAGTGGGCAGGGTGGGGTTGGGTTGGGGTCATGATCTTGGAGGTCTCTTCCAACCTTAATGATTCTCTGTTACACACCTGTTACTCTTGAAAGGATTTTCACACAAGGCCCTTGCCCAAAATATGACACTACTGATACTTGCCTTTCATCTGCTTCTACTTCTAAGGTAAGAGAAAAACACTGAGAAAAACTATTATAAGCCCATCCTACAGACAGGGTAACGTGCCGTTTCAGAAGACAACGCGCTGGTGTGCAGAACGTAGGACACCAGCTGCAGTTAACTCAATGCCATGATAATCTAAAAGGACAGAAAATAAATCAAGAGGTGCTTTATGCTCAGGTTACAGGGGTGCTCGCTGTCCTTCCTACCTGTGAATGAAGTTTTTCTTCTCCAGGTACTCCATGGCTGAAGAGATCTGAGTCGCCATGTAGAGCAGCACCACAGCATTTACCTCCTGCCGGTTGCACTCCCGCAGATAATCCAACAGATTCCCATATGTCATGAATTCCGTGATGATGTAGAAAGGAGGTTCCCGTGTGCACACCCCTAGGGACAAAGTTTACATGGAATGTTTGAAAATCTCAGTGAATCTTCAGGTTTTCTTCTCTCAGGCAATTTATAGCTCTAGAAGGAAGGGGTTCACAGAAGGAATGAGTTCTGCTTGGAATTGGTTAATTGAGGGGTTTAATTTCTTGCTTCAAGCTCTGGCAATTTAAACATTAGGGAGACAAGATCATTAAAAATCAAGTATTAGTGGTACAAATTGTGAATTCTGCCAGACAATAAGTGTCTGTATTTAAAGCCCTGGCACGGTAAGCAGCTTATCTGCTCTTTTAACATCCATATCACTGCACAAGGGTTTAGTTCAAATCCCTCTGCTTGGTATTTATCACTTACCTAATAACTGCACCAAGTTGGGATGCTTGATCTCCTTCATTACTGCAGCTTCTTTCAAGAACTCTTCCACCTCCATCGTATCCTCCTGCAGAACAATGGCAAAGCTTTGGCAAGGACAGGGCGCACAGGGGAGGGACACGTTTGTTTGTGAGGACATAAGAAGTGCAAACTGACAACATAAACCATGGGTTTTTTCCCCTGTAGCCACACCACGATGCCAAGGAGTTGGGAACATCGGGGGGCCTTGCAGAATTTATAAAATAATATTTTTTTATCGTTCTTATTCTAGCAGAGCTTTCAGGGACGAGAAAATCCATATCCCTTTTGTGAAGGGCCTCTCACAGGACTACTCAGGAGCTGAAAAGGAAAAATGTGCTTGTTCACAACAGAAAAAAATATATAAAATCCCAAGCAGAGCACAGAAACAAAACAAGAATGAACATAAGGATCTGCCACAATCAAATGCTTGACAAGCTGCTGAAACACAGCTCCCCCACCCCCAGTTTCACTGGGTTGGAGCAAGAAATTCCTCCTTTCAGTCGAGAGGATGACCGATGGCAGCCTCTCCATAATTGAACGCCCGAGGTTTCACAGATTTCGTTTGTGGCATTTAGAGCCTGACCCATGACGTAACCATTCCGGGCAGATATGTCACTACCTATTTGTTGAATGCCACGAAGTTGCTTGGCACAACACAAAACTGAGGGAGATACAATCTTGCTCAAAACAGAGATTTTTGTGAAGCAAATCTGCCCCAAATGGCCGGAAGGTCATTTCAAAGTGGTGCAAAAATACAGATCTATTCCTCAAGCAATGCTTCTTTCCATATCCATGGTCTTTCTTTTGCTTCATTGATGGATTAATGTTGACAGGCTACATGGACAAAGTGTTTTAAGGAAGGATTGGAAAGGATTTGCTGCTGCTGGTGAGAATGATAACAGTGGGCTGCCTCTGCAAGACCCAGCCTTTGCAGTCAGCAATGAGAACATTTCTCCAACAGTTTCATTCAATCATTTACTATTCGTTGCCAATTAGCTTGATTGGCAGGTGTGATTTGCTGAACACACTCTGTCAAAATGAATAGCCCAAAGGTCCTTGTGAGCAGAACCTTAAACTGTTTTCTTTGGCAGAAGAAAGTGGGTTAATAATCCAGGTTGCAAAATTACCCTAACTATGCATCTCCCCTACACGTGCTACAGCAGCTCTGTGAGGCTGCTCCTCTGCACAACTGCTCTGCTGTCCTCAACCTCTTACCTTCCAGTCACCACATTAATAGGAAGGGCAGATACAGACAACTACTGAAACAGCAATCACCCTGAAGACCCTCATCGACATCTCACGTGGTAAATGGACTAGAAGGAAAGTACTATGAAGAGAGGCTGAGGGAGCTGCAGCCTGGAGGAGACTCAAGGGGGATCTTATTACTCTAACTACCTGAAGGGAAGTTGCAGACAGGTGGGGGTCAGGCTCTTCTCCCAGGCAACTGGTGGTAGGGTGAGAGGGCATGGCCTGAAGCTGTGCCAGGCAGAGGAGGGTTAGGCTGGATGTTAGGAAGCCCTTGCTCATGGAATGAGTGATCAGACATTGGAATGGACACCCAGAAAGGTGTTGGAGTCACCATCCCTGGAGGTGTTTTAAGAAAAGACTGGACGTGGCACTGAGTGCCCTGGTCTAGCTGATATAGTTATGTTAGGCCATGGGTCAGGCTGGATGAACTCAGAGGTCTTTTCCAGCCTCAATAATTTTGTGATTCTGTAAAACCATGGAGTGTGTCCTGTTAGGATAGCAGACCCTTAACAAATACTGACTTATCCTGAGCAACTTGCCAAGCTCTCATGATGTAATCTACTGAGAAACAGCTAAGCAGCAGAGCATTGTCCAGCACTTCCCAGTCACGCAGCTGAGGAACAGCATGTGCTGCTCTGACTGCTGCTATGATCAAGTGTTTTGCACCAGCTAGGATCTGTGTTTAGACACTCGATAAAAAACCCAAACAACAAATGGGTGTGGGTAACCCAGCTTTGGAGCTTTTTTACCCCCCTTTCTTTCTTGATTTTCCCTCTCTTTATCTTTCTCACAGAGATATCTGGAGGAGATGAGGAAAGGAACAAGAGCCAGAGAAAGTTTGGAAAAATATTCTCTCTGAGGAAAATAAAGTGAGTCATTTGAACACTTGTGCAGGAGCTGCGGAGGGCTTGTTTTTTCCCTGTAGAACATAGATATAAATGCGATTTTAAAATGTTTCCCAAAACTTTGAAGAAAACTATAATCCCACCTGTCAGGCAGCAGACTGATGGATTTAAGGAAGGTGGATTATAAATTTGCTTTTAAGGATGGTTTTAGCGTGAGTAATTGCAGATTGAAGCATTTCTCAACTCTCTTCTTGGTTATTCTTACATTCCCCAGTGGAACACGCTGCTCCATTCTACATTATGAAGCACTTTTAGGCATGTTTCATTAAATATTTATTTGAGATATTTGAAACAGCCATGGTCTGTATTAAGGTTTCTCCGTATGCACAAACAGATTTTATGGGATAACACACAACTTGGCTTTTGTTGATGGGTTTTAAAGAGAAGAGAAGTTTGGAGCAAACTGAGAAATCTGAAGATGTCAGGAATCCTCACTCACACAGCAGCCAGAAGTGGGAAAGGAGATGTTAGAGCAAACGATGTTCCAGGAAGAACTGCTCTCTCCTTTTCACTCTAACCAGACATTTTCCACCCATCCTGGTGGCATCCCAGCTCCATCTGCATGCAGTGCTCCCCAGCGCAGCCAGTGGTCCCCAGCGCGCTGGATCCGAGCAGGGACAACACTAGGTGTCACTGGCTCCCTGTGCAAGCAGGAGTCTGGACACTCCTCCACTGGGGAGCAGCAGCAGGAATCTCCAGAGTACAGAAAAAAGGCCAAAATGAAAAATACTTTCAGCAACCATAGCAACCCAGAAACACCGAGGTAGCCGCTGCTCAGCGTGTGAGGAAGAAATACTCTCCCCAGATCCAGGGAACGTTCCTTCCCTGACACTAAAACATCTACAGAGTTCTCTTCATTTCAAAATTTCCATTGCAGAAAAAAAAAACCCAACCCCAAACCCAAAGAAACAAACAAAAACCCCTGCGCTGTTTGTTTCTGTAAGAACAAACCACATCCCCATTGGAGGAGAGAGAACACAGTGTCAAGTTAACATAAACTCCTATTAAGCAATCAAATGCAATGTGTGTGGAAGGTGCCAGAAGAGCTCAAGACATTTTTATAAACACAAATGAATTAAGCAGTGACCTTATGAACTCTTCGAGTTCATTTGCATTTCAAGAGACAAGGAAACCAAGACAGAGAAATCAGGGAGCAGAGCCAGAAACAGAACTGATTATCCAGTTCCTCATTAAAGCCGCTTACGAATTTTAATACATTTGAGCTCCAATGCCTTTTTTTTCCCCTCCTCTTGTATCTCTTGACAAGAAGCAGCTGTGAAGAACTGCTTCAGACTTGCAGGTATGCAGGGAGCTGGTCCTTTGGGAAAATTGCCACGTAAAACAGAAAATCAAACCAAGTAAAGGCTCCCTGAAGCACTGACTTTGAATTTTATGTTGACTGACTCACAGTCCACAGTTTTCCTTAATGCTCCAGTTTGTGTTAGCATGTTCAGCTGGGATCAGGTCACCTTTGCCACAACATGAGACATCACAGCACCATTTGCTTTTCTGAAGTTTCATCCATTCTGAGCTACTAACGTCCTTTGTTTAGACACAAGTGTTTTGGGCATGGCACAAGATTAAGCGCTCTTTCAAAACTACTGTGCTCCAAATCTATACCAAGGAGGTGCCATAACCAACTAGGGATGGGGGTTGGTAGACAACATTCTGCTGATGATCAGAGGGTTGGAACTCCCCTTCTATGAAGACAGGCTGAGGAAGTTCGGGATGTTCAGCCTGGAGAAGAGAAGGCTCCAAGGGGGACATTACAGCAGCTTCCAGTTCCTCAAGGGGCCACAGCAAAGCTGGAGAGGGACTTTTCACAATGGACCCCAGTGATAGGACAAGGGGGATGGTCTCAAACTAAAAGAGGGCAGATTTAGATCTTAGGAAGAAATTCCTCCCTGTGAGGATGGTGAGGCACTGGAACAGGCTGCACAGAGTTGTGGATGCTCTCCATCACTGGAAGTGTTCAAACCAGGTTGGATGGGGCTCTGTGCAACATGGTCTGGTGAAAGGTATCCCTGGCCACAGCAAGGGGACTAGATGATCTTTAAGGTCTCTTCCAACCTAAACAATTCTGTGACTCCATGAATGATGACAAACAGGAATGATCGGAGACTTGAGTCTTACCTTTAGAGTCTTCACAGCCACTGTAAGGTTGTACTTCTTCCAGACTCCTTCATACACCTCTCCATACTGTCCTCCACCAAGCTTGTGCTTCATGGTGATGTCAGTTCTCTCTATCTCCCACTTGTCATAGTTGGGAGATACTCCATAGATCGTGGGCTTGTTGCGTTTGGGCGCCGGGTAGTGCAAGGTGGTGATGAGCCCATCCGCGACAGTTGAGTGATGATGGACCAACTCCGCCAAGGTGTTGAAGCGGCTCTCTGAAGAGACATACAGCTGGGGACCAGAGACAAAGACCAGTCACATAATGCACACTGGAGTACGCACGTACAAACTACACTGTAAAATTAAGAAAGCAAAGTGTTGCATCACTTCCACACAACCTGCAGTGCCATGAGCTCTACCAGCTCTGTAACTTGTTCTCAGAAGCTGAGTCCCAAGAACAATCAGCACTTACATAGGAAATGCATGGATTCAGGAGAAAATACATGCACTTCACACCAACAACAGAAGGAAGGACTGCAGAGAGCACTAGGTGGGCATGCTGTTGCTTGAAATGTCTTTTTTCAAAAGGCTGGTTACTAGAGACTGCGGGATTTTCCCTAGATTCGTTGTCTTGATTCTGCTGTTACTATTTGGGTTCTGACATTCTCACCTTCCTAAATTCTCCCTCTAGTGTCACTAGCAAACTGGTGGCTCTGCTGCTTTTGGTCTAAGCTCCGGCACAGCATCGTGCATGAAGTTGGGCAGATGCTCTGCTCCATTCTGTGACAGGCACTGATCAATACCAGAGAGCTAAAATTACTACCCTGAATGAAAACCTGCTGCAAGGCATGACATCCCACATTTGGTTACCTGTGTAAGATTTATACAGAGGATCTATCTGAAGCCTACCGCAGGTAATGCACAAGTGAGTCCCCACCACCAGAGCTCTGTATTTCCCATTTTCACATTCAAAGCAGATTCCTTTTTGGTCAAGTAACTGGACCATACCACGGTATAAAACCCAAACTGCTTTTCATGGTGGAAGAGGTTGGCACACTTCAAAACTGATTCACAAAAAAGCAGCATAAGAAAGGCTTCTACAGCTGCATGGGCGGCCAGCAGGACTAGGGACACAGTGCCTGTACTGGGCACTGGTGAGGCCTCACCTCAAGTACTGGGGGCAGTCCTTGGCCCCTTGCTTCAAGAAAGAGATTGAGGGACTGGAGCAGGTCCAGAGGAACAATGAAATTGGGGAAGGGACTGGAGGGAAAGACTGATGAGAAGAGGCTGAGGGACCTTCAGGAGGTGTTTAGCCTGGAGAAGAGGAGACTTGGGGGACCTTATCACTCTATAACTATCTGAAGGGGTTATAGACAGGTGGAGGTTAGGCTCTTCTCCTATGCAACTAAGGATAAGATGATAGGGCAGGGCCTGAAGTTGCCAGGGGAGGGTTAGGTGGTATGTTAGGAAGCACTTCCTCATAGAAAGGGTGATCAGACACTGGAATGGACTGCCCAGGGAGGTGGTGAAATCCCCCTCCCTGGAAGTGTTTAAGGAAAGACTGGGCATGGCATGTAGTGCTCTGGTCTGGCAAATGTGGTGATGTCAGATCATAGGCTAGGCTGGATGAGCTCAGAGGTCTTTTCCAGCCTCAATGATTCTGCGCTTCTAGTCCAGCCACAATTCAAACCAAGCCCTATCTGTTTGGGAATGACCTGTACAAGCAGTGACACAAGCACATAGTATTCTGAGAACTAAAATATGCATGGGTGCAGATAATGATGCTGAACTCCAGGATTACTTGGAAGTAGCAGACAAGTATGGAGAAGGAAGCTGCCCATCATTTTGTGATGACTTCCATCCCCTGACCTCAGAACCTCAGGGAAATCAGAGATCTTGATTTTGTGTGACAGGTTATACGACCTTGTTACAGATGGAGAGAAAAGTTAACTAAATAGCCCAATGTTTCATACAATGAGGAACAGAACAGGATCACCCTGTGCAGGCCACAGGAAACCACTCTATAACATTCTCGAAGTTTTCTATTTACATAAAACTAACCCACATCTACCAGCTAAACGTGCTCCTTCTGCAGGCAGAGTTTTTCTAACCTCTCTCTGATTACATCTCAGCATTGCCTCCTGACAGCCTTAACTTCCTATCAGCACTAGGGAAATCAGCCTTATGCTGTGTTTAAATCTCCATCTGGAATCTGAAGCACATATCACACACAGATGAAGCAAGGCACAGCTATGAATGGCACCCACTGCCAATGCAGCTCAGCCAGTCATACACACACTGACTGTCCTCTGCAGCCTCCCTTCTCCACTGACCAAGCCTTAACTCCAGCTGCTTGCTGCATAATTTCCCCCAAGAAATCTCTCCAGCTCCCCAAGTTCTATCAGAGGTTTAGGCTGGATACTAGGAAGAATTTCTTCACTGAGACAGTCATTAGGCATTGGAACAGGCAGTGGAGTCCCCATCCTCAGAGGGATTTAAACCACAGTGTGCACATGGTGCTAATTGACATGGTTTAGGGGGTGATCCGGCAGTGCTGGGTTAGAGCTTGGACCTGATGATCTTAAAAGTCTCCTCCAACCAAAGAGATTCTGCCTGGTGCTGCTACATGCACTCATATAGAAGTAACAGGCTCTGCATTTCTGCAGCTTGGGGACTGTGCTTCCCATCCCCATTGCCGATTCATTATTTGGGTCATTCTGTATACTGTCAGTCAGACCATAACACCGGTTCTGGTCCAAACAGCTCAGCTGGTACAAGCTGGCTGTACATGTGCAGCTTCTGCCACCAGCCCACACCTTTTTCCTGGCTGGGGTATTTTATAAGGGGAGTTGAACCGGCCCATGCTAACCTCCTACACATCCATAACCTGATGGGATTCTCCTTCAGAACCATTTAGCAGCCAAAACTGAACATCCGTAGGATAAATCCATGGCAGGGGGACTTGGAAGTAGATGATCTTAAGGTCCCTTCCAACCTAAACCATCTTATAATTCTGAGATCCATGATCAGTGAGTGATGTTGCATCTAGTTCAGCCACTGGAGGCTCCAAGACTCAAGCAGGACCCGCATCCTGTATCCTTAACACTGAGGGCAGCAAGCTGGGAAGAACTGGCTGAACAATGCTGTTTATTCAGTTGGGTTGCTCAACAGGAGGCTTTGCCACAAGTAGTATCAGGTCAGGAAAACCAAGCCCTCTGTACTACGGAAGTGGTTTACCAGATGACTAGTTACACTGCGCCAGCCAAATCAAGAAAGGTCACTTTTAACATCTTCCTTCAAAAAAAATCCCAACAAAAACCAACCAAAAACGAAAACATTAAGAGGTGGTCTGGAAGACCAGGACCCATTCAACTGGGAAATAAAGTAAAAATTTCCTGAGGAACATTCATTTTTTAAAAAATATGTTGAATCCCAATGCAATCAGTATTGGACAGTGCTAAAATCAAGAGACACTCTCCCCTCTCTCTTCTGATCTTATTCCTATACCCTTCGATCTTCCTCAGGAGAAGGCCTGGGCAGAGCTGTGTGATGAAGCAGTTGTTCTATATGTTTCCCTAATAGCTGTTTGTCCTGATAGTGTGTCCTCTCTCTCAGTCAAAGGAGGTAATTCCACCAAAGCCATTCATCCTGACTGCAGCTCTCACAGACACTAAATTCCCTGGACAGGCTGACTAACGATACAGCAGGCTGGGAAAGCCCCAGGTGCTGAGGGAGTTGAAGGGAAGAGCCCACTTTTGCAAAGCAGGTAATAGAATACGACACGAGCAGCTTAGAGTAGGAACCCTGCTCCAACGGTCTCTGTTTCGCAGAGGGAAATGCAGGGATATTAGCTCTTTCTCTTCCTAGCCCTCAGCTTTCCCAGCGGTGAAGAGCGCAGAGCCCCCCAGCCCAGCAGCAGAAGTAGAGAGTGGGCAGCAAGTCTGTCACAATTCACTTCCTGGCTCATTAACACAAATTGAAAGCGATGTAATGCCTGGATGTGGCAAACGGCCCCTTTCACAGGGATGCTGGAAACAGGGAGGGCTGCGGCTACTTCATCACTCACCCCTGCACAAACAGCCAGTACCCAGGAGCCATGGCTCTTGGTCACTGTCACTCCTTCATTTTGTATTATCAACCACCATCAGCTGCAGATCTGCTTCAGCCAATTGTGCTGACAGGCACCTTTTCTCAAAAACACCAATTCAAGCAACTTTGTGGAAAAGGAACAGTTAACCTGGCTAATCCAGACCTGAATGGATTACTGGAGCTCTGCAGAACTGTTTTTGGGGGATAAAAACAGCTCTGCGGGGAAGGAAGCTTTCATATGCCAAACCTTTTCCAGCTGAATTGGAGAAGAACATGTGCTATCACATGATAGACACATGCTTATCCACACCAGGGGAGGGAGGCCTGGGTTCTAAACATTCACACATGAACATTGCTCGTCTGCCCTGCCAACATCAATGTCAATAGGAGGACCATCAGCTAAGGAGGCAGGAGGAGCAGCAACAGTGTTCCCCACTGCCATGTATGCTTCAGGCATGCTGTATGTCAGCATAGCTCAGTGCCCATTTTAACCACAGAGAGTGTCTAAATGGGAGGGAAAAGGAAGGACTGAAGCACCGTAGCTTGGTAATGCATCGCCTTAAAAACCACAGCCAGAACTGTCTCAATTACAAGCTGTTTGCTAGAGCAGACAAAATGTATTTCATGACTGAATCTTTTGTTAATGATGAGGCTGATAAAAAGGAAATGCTGTGTACTGGTTCTCTGTGTTTTCATATTGAAGGCTTTTGTGTCAACACTGCTGCGGGGAGAACAAAGCTCTTGCAGGAAAAAGGAACACTGGTCACGGTGGGTCACTGCTACACTCGATTTTTTTGGTATTTTTTGCTTTTGAAGTACTTTCATGGCACAGAATCTGTTATCTGCTAGATGCTGGCAAGAAGAGACTCGGCAGCCATGCACCAGACCCACACTTCAACATCAGCACACAGGATCTAAAGAGACGCTGCTTAAAATAGATCTGTTAAAAACCAAGATTTTTCCTCCGAAATCCAATGCCAGTGGAACGTTTCCATGAAATTCAAACGACAACAAGAATCTGTGGAAAAACTGTACTTTTCTGCTCACATTTCTCTGCAGCATCCACAAAGCACAGCACTGCAACACTGCTACAGCACACAATGAGCTAGAGGGGGAAATAAAAATGAAGGAACTAGAGACAGGGCCCATATAAAAGCGAAAGTGCCTACCCGTGTCCAATGATCACGCTGAAATACTGTAGAGAAATCAAAACAGGAGTTACAAACACTGCGGAATAGCTCGAAAAGCATTCTGTCCCTGTATTTACAGGATTATCAGCTACAGGCGCTGATTGTTCTGATTTGGCAGTCAGAGAGATTATCTTTCAGTCATAGGGGACAAGAACTTATCCTCTGAATCTCCTATTAATGGTGTCTATTACTTGCAGCTCTGATGTAACTCCACTATCTCCTGCCTCATGGTGTTTTCCTACTGAGCTGCATTAGACCTCACCAGAAGTTTGCTAAAGGAATGAAAATGTTTCATCATACCCATGTTGGGGGCTCACAGTTTATTTAACTACAGGTGAACACCTTGATGAGGGTTTCAGTACCTTTCCATCGGACGCAGTGTTTATTCTGTAGTGGTAAACCCTTCCTTCATATCGCAGCGAAATAGATCTCTGGCCGGGACTGCTCTCGCTCTCTCGCACAAGAAAGCTGCCATTGATGCCACTGCTCAGCAGGTACTCAGCGGCGTTACGTGACACTGGTCCATGATACCAGGAATGCTTCTCCAAACTGTTCACTGGGGTGATGTAGTTGCTGGGCACCCAGCCTTGTCCATTCTTCGTTTGGGCCTCGCACCATTCCCCATTGTGATTGTAGCCCAGGACACGGAGCTTTTCACCTTAGCGCAAGAAGAAAACATTTAGATGTGGCAAACCTGGCAGATGGGGACAAAGGCAGGTTCTTTGTTGCTAACAGATAAGAACAGGTACTGACTGAGCTGGGAGTATGAGTGTTTCTTTAAGCTTTAGTGGACCTCTCAAAGCCTGTGAGCTCAGTCGTTTGTCAGGCTCTTGTGCGGGTCAGCACCAGCTCTGATGCTGCTTCAGCTTAAAGAAAATAAACCCAGTAAATTTTAGTTGAACTGAGCTGGTTTGATGGGGCTAGAAGAGAACAGGAGTGGATAAACAATAAAATGATTTCAATTAACAAGGCAAGCAGAGTGACTTGGAGTACACAGAGAGAACAGACTGTACAGTCATTTTTCATACAAGGACTGTGTTTTAGAGAGCCATGAAATGAGAGGCCAGCCTCTACAATCAGCTTAGTTCAGTTTGCCAGCTCAAAATCTTGTTCCTAATGAAGATCTCAGTTTTGACAAACAGTGTCTTGCTCAATGCAAAAAACTTCAGACAGTTTTAACCTTTTGAAAGGTTATGGCTTTGTGAAATATTTGTATTTTCTAAATAGAATTCTCACAGCATAAAAAAAACCTCCACAGGGTTTAGTCTACAACTCAGTTATTCCACAGTGACTTTCCTCTCTACACCTTCTCATGCAGTCCCAGTACCACAGTGTCCTGCATTCTTACCTTTAGTTATGCTGAGAGTGTTGTCCCCACTCGCCACAAAATCATACAGTGCAACGAAGAGATGGGGGTCATTTTCACTAGGGCAGGACAGAAGGTTTTCCTTGGAGTTCCAGCGAGCTGCTTCACTCAGACCCTGGGGCTCAAAGTCTGACACTACCGGTCTCTGAAGGGCTTCTGGAAAAGAAGAGAGAGGAAAAAGCGGTTCATTTTTGTTGATAAAAGCCATCTGGGTTAACCCACGGCACCCGGATTCTCTCATTTGCATTGTTTCTTGACATTGTTTCTTGCGTGTGCTCCTCACACGTCACAGGACGGATATGGACAGTACTTTAAGGCAGGACACACTTGTCCCACAGCTGTCTCCTGCCTGTCCCAAACCCCTGGCTCCAGTCTCCATACCATAGAAGGGGGAAAGCCCCTCTCCCTCCCCTCTTCCCTACAGTGAATGCTGCTCACGTAGCCTGTTTGCTGCTTGTAAATCCTTTGGCTCGTGCCTAACTGCTGGAATGGTTAGATTTGAAAACAAACCCAAGACCTTTAAAAGATAAATCCCTTAATTATCCTATAAATGAAATCGCTGGAATGTGCACCACAGAGCGCCAGACGGGGTGAGATTTGTAAGACGTGGTATTTAAGAATGAGATGTGCAACCCAGTTCTTCCAGTACTTTTAATTATTTCCCTTCTTATCTGAGACAAGGCTGTGCCTGTTTTGTTGCCCTCTCTCTTGCCTGTCACTCTTAAAACCAGAGCACAGCAGTGAGCAGACCTCACACAACCAGCTTTCAATGTTGTTGAGAATTGAGACACCTTGAGAAAGAGAGGTTCCTAAGAACTGAGCCTCATGCATAAGCAAACACCAACCGGCCAAGTTTTCTGAACACTGCAGCACATCAGGCAGGTGACAGCATCAGGCAACTCCAACAACATCAGGGAATTTATCACAGTGGCTCCTGCAAATCCTCCCCGCCAGACCACAGTTTGAGAGTCTGGGGCAGTGATGCACCACATAGCTGTACTTTCGCGTTGTAAGTGAAGGAAGATGAACAATCACAGCATCACAGACTGTTAGGGGTTGGAGGGGACCTCAGAAGATCATCTATGTCCAACCCCACCCCTGCTGGAGCAGGGCCTGTTTATTAGAAGGCAGAAGGAAAGAGGATTTTTTAAAATTACCACAAAGATGATCAGAAGGCTGGAGCACCTCTCCTACAAAGACAGGCTGAGAGCATTGGGACTCTTCAGCCTGGAGAAGAGAAGGCTCCTGGGGACCTTAAAGCAGCCTTCCAGTACTTGAAAGGGCTACAGTAAAGCTGGAGAGGGACTTTACAAGGGAGTCTAGTGATAGATCAAAGGGGATGGTTCCAAGCTAAAAGAGATTTAGATGAGATCTGAGGAAGAAATTCCTCCCGGTGAAGGTGGTGAGGCACTGGAACAGGCTGCCCAGGGAGGCTGTGGCTGTTCCATCTCTGGAAGTACTCAAGGCCCGGCTAGATGGGGCTCTGGGCAACCTGGTCCAGTGAGAGGTGTCACTGCCATGGCAGGGGGAGGTTAGAACTAGATGATCTTTAAGGTTCCTTCCAAACCAAACCACCCTATGATTCTAAGTCTAGTGTGCCACCCCCAGCTGCGCTGGCACAAACTCAGGACAATAAGTTGTGAAAATCTTGGTTTTGAAGGGTCATTTTCCATCTGGCCGAGTCTGTGGCATGAGGTCACAGCACTGCACAAAAGCCATGGCGTCAGCACACCTATGGGGACAGGAAACACCATTTGTCACACGCACCCCCTTGGGCCACAAAACTGCTCTTCGTTACTCAGCATCAGTTACCCTGAATCCAGCCTCTACACAGGCAAACGCAACAGGGCCCGGGAAGCAGAAATCCCAGGCCAAGGGTTTTCTACACTATCAGGTCACCCGACAGAACTGGGAGTACAGTTCTCTCTTTCTACTTGTAACAGTGAGCAGCAAGGGACTGCTATGTTGAGGCAATCACATCAAAGCAGACTTTTAATGCTACTGCTCACTTGGCCTGGGTATCCACTATGAGCTGCACCAGTAAACCAGTAAAGAACGGCTAGAGCTGACACTGGAATACATATGGAAGTGGGGATTGGGACAGGTCCAGAATACCTGTCCCAAAGGCAGAAATGCTAAAAGAAAAACCCCCAAAACTCAATAAAAGCAACCCCCCGCCAAACCCAACCCTACAAACAATAACAAATCCCCTTATTGTCTAAGCTTCAGGGGTGAAGTGTCGCTATTCACCCAGACAACTGGATGTACTCACTGTACTAGTCAGATCAGTGCTAGTGAAGGCTGGAATTTATGAACACAAGGAGTAGCATGCTCTTTGTTCAAGGCACCATCGTACACATGGGTGGAGAGTAAAATAGTGAGCATACACATAGCTGGGTCTGTCTGCCTGGCCAAACCATATGTGTAGGGAGATAAAAACATATCGTGGATGAAGGAATTCAAACACTTCAATTTCCTAAATGATTTCACAGCCAGGAAAGGTGGTGTGCTGGGTGGGTTTTTAAAGCACTCTTCCTTTCTTCCCCACTCCTGTGTCCTGCAGGTGAATATATTTTAGTAGGCAGGGTTTGCTTCGAGAGAGGCAACGAGAACAGAAAATCCACTTTGAGAGAACGAAGCTCTAATAATTTGCTTTGATGTTGTCAAGCCAATTAAATTCCCTTATCAAAGGCAGGGCACAGCAGTGACCGGAGACACTCCAAGGAGTTACACCTGGAATAGGCAGACGGCAGAGTACTATGAGGATCAGATACACAACGTCAGTAAGGAGCGACGCCGGGATGCTCTCCTCCAAATATGGTACAAACCAGTACACACTGCACAGTGGGATGGACCATAATCTCCATTAGGAAGGAAAATGCTTCCCCCGCGGGGGACTGATTCGACAGGAAGGCAGGAAATCCAAGGCAGACTCTGTGCCAAATCCAGCACGATGCAGCCCAGTGAAGGCCGGCTCATCCACGGCCACGGATGGGGATGCAGGAGGAAAGCCAAGCACTCTGCAAGAATCCATCCTTCGTGCCCAGGCTGTGGTGGTGCCGGGGCAGATTCATTCCACACAGGTGCCAAGGCACGTGTTTCAATCCAGAGCAAGGGACAACGCTGTGACAAACGCTAAAAACACCCCCCAAGCTGCAGTGTGGAAGTCAAGCAAAGGCCGGGTTTGGTCAGACATATTTCTCTGAATGCCAGCTCCGTGGTAACTGTCTTCAAACCCAGGGACAGGCAAGAGCAGGGGCTGTTAGATAAGCATATGAGAATTCACTAAGCTGGAAAGCCACACAAGTCCCCCAGAGAATACAGAGGATGCTACGCACAGATGGGCTCATATCCTCCGTATCCTCCAAGTGAACCCCTTGCAGTCAGCTGCTGGCACCCGAATGGAGATGCACACTGCAATGTAGGAGAGAGCCAACTCCTGGATTGGGTTAGAGCTGGTGCTCCCAGAAGGTAGGACCCCAAGTTAAGAACTAGGGTGGAGAAGGTGGTAACTGAATGAACACTGAAGGGCAGCAAGAAAGGGAGGATGAGGCCCCGAGTCAACATGGAGAAGAACATAAAGGAAAGAGCAGAGTTATGGTGACCCGAATGTAGCAGAAGCTTGATAGACCGTGACAAAACACACTTTTAAAGGTCTGGGCCCCAAGAGGAGGCTGTCAGCAGACTTGGGACACAAAACCATGAAGCGAGAGAAACAGACAGGACACGTCCATCTGGGAGCCACTACAGGCGTCTGTCAGCATTTACCCTCTGAGATACGCTCTAGTAAATCTGCCCAGACATGACAGTCCTTCAGAGAAGGAATCGGACTGTGCTGTGCATAGGTACTGAGGGTCTTTCTCAACACAGTACAGCTTCTTCAGCTCCTGCTGCTGGTTTTAACTACTATTTCACAGCACTGCTGAGCTCCTCAATGGGATGGATTCCTCCTGGTATCCCAGCTGCTACACCTACGGGAGGGTATCCTGACTCGGCAATGGGGCTGGAAGCGAGTGCAATTCCATCTGTTATCTCTGCACTGCGATCCCTTCCACACATTCACTTTGTCTTCTGCTGCGTCCCAGCAAGTCTGTAATTCATGACTTTGATCACATCACGCTGCAGATGCCACCTGGGGTCCTGGGAGGAGTCCCGGGGTAACACTGTAATTCAGTTCTCCACTAACACGGTGTGGCAGCTCTTAATTAAAGTGGAGCAGACTTTGAAATAAGACACAGCAGCTTTTATTTTGAGGCATTAGCTGTAAGAATGTCTTCATTTCCCCTCTAAATTAAGCTTTTACCAGGAGATATTTATGTTTGCACACTAAAAGGTTTCACGAGCATAACTATCTCCTGCTAATTACTGGCTGCACCAAGTGGTGAATCATTGTTAGGATCTGTGGAAGAAGTTCCCAATACGAACAGTTCCTCTCCAGACCAATACAAGCAAATTGTCTTTGTCATTTAAAGGAGGGGCTGGAAAACAGGCAGAGGCACAGAATTTCATTCTGCTCCTCCACAATCCCGAGGGAAGGAAGAGACCTCCTGGCTCCCTACAAAACAAACATCCTGTGGGGGCTTACAAACCAGGCTGGCATTTTTCTCCAGGAGGTCTGTAGGGCAAAGGAGCACAGAACACGTGCATTAATGGCTCTGGAGGTACAGCAAATGCTGTCTAAAGCTTCTCCTTTCTCTGCAACCCCCCACAGCTCTCCTTCTCCCCTGGAAGGAGTGATGATAAACGGCAGAATAGTTATGCAGATTTAAGACATCCAAATGTTCTCAACTCTGAGCACATATGATGGAGCAGCTGCCTCTCTGTCCCACTATTTCCTTAGCGGCCCTCACAGATTCTCTGTGCCTGGTGGAATATGGGTTTAAAAATAAAAAGAGATCTGTAGAACAGATCTCCCCATCACGAAGGACGGTTCATACTTTATTTCAGCTTCATCCCCTTAGTGAGATCACGCTGAGCCTCCCCTGTCACCCACCCCAGAGCACAGGCCATACAGCCTTCTTCAACACAGGCTACCACGGTCACTTCTGCTCTTGGCCGATCACTGGCTAACCCCTGTTCTTACAGTCAGCACAGGGACTAACGAGCACTTTAAAAATACTGTGTATTTTGACACAGAGATGAAGAAGTACAAGACCACATGCAGTTTCTTCAGCAGCCCCCATGCCAGAACAGTTTCCCTCACTGTGCTGCCCTATTTTCAGCCCCAGTGAGGTGCCTTCATCCTAAAGACAGACTGAGTGCTTCTCACAGGGCCACCAGCAACCCTGAGCATTCTAAATGCCCACAACCAAGGCTGCTGAATGCAAACAGGAGACACCACGGCCACCCACAGCTCTGGCTGCACTGCCCATCCACAACTAGGACCTCACAGTCAGCTGTGGGGATTTATCTTGCCTAACATTAAGCACCAGGATGTTGTGGCTTCTGCCACTCCTCCAAGAGAGGATTCTGTCATCTTTAGGCTTTTGTTGTTGGTTTTTGTTTGGTTGGTTTGTTTGGATATGGTTTGTTGGCTTTTATGGAGAAGTTCACTCTTACATCAGCCGGCAGGTTCCACTGACGTTCATTCACCAGGTTTATGCCATTCATAATCCCCCTGGTGCTGGGGTAAATACCCCCTTTTCCCCAGGCAGCTCTCCCAGTTGTAGATGGGAGCAGTGGAAGAGTAGGTACGGCAGAAATTCAGATTTCGTTTCCAAATCTGCTGCTAAACTGCTGCCTGACTTTAGGTCACAACCTCTGGGAAAGGAAGGGGAAAGTAAGCGGATCCAAACAAATCTCAATGGCATTTGTGTCTCTCTGAAAACTTTACAATTTTGGGGTTGGTTTCCTTACAAAGAGAGCAGCAGCTCTGCCTGTTTCTGTGCCCAAGGGAAGGAAAACACTAGGCAAGAATCATCAAGATTTACTGGTTTATTTCCCTATTTTAATAAGCAGCCTCACAGTGCTCAGGGAAGGACTAACACGTCTGTGGATGCTCAGTTTAGGTCTGAAGGCAGTTACAGCTTTTCCTGCGAAATGATAATCCTTTTCTCAGTGCAACCCATGGGAAATGGCAGCAAGCACCATCAGCCAGGCTTTTTAATGAGGATGGGGTAGGCAAGAAGCACTGGAACAAGCCTGTAACTACCCATCCACTGCAAAGCCAGAGGCACATTTAAAATCAAGAACTCTACTGAGCAGTGGTAGATGAGAGGCCAAGAGGTGAAGAGCAGAAAATAGCCAAGGAAGAGAGGAAACAAACAGAAAGCTCCTCCCTGGGAAGCAGCAACATCTACTTCATTCACTTGCTCTTCCTACCAGCCCCACCAAAATCCTGCCTCCTGATTCCAATGACACTGGGGCAATGGGGAGTCAGTGGCTTTGCAGATTTGGGTCTGGATCAATGCGTGCCCAAACACATAAAAAGAGCCTCTCCACAAACAAGGCAGTGGCTACAGGCTGCTGCTCCTCCCCAGCCTTGTCTGCTTGGGCTGTAACAAGACACGCTAGGGAAAAAAAAAAAAAGAAGGGGGGGGGGGGTAGAGGGTTGGAAGAAGGAGGACCATCTGACAGCTGGCAGGACTGAAATCATTTCAGTTCATAAACAATGAATTTTACTAGTGCCCCCAAAACGATTTTTTAAACTTTACAGAGAACACTGACAGGTTTTAAAAAAGGCCTCTGCCTTTCAGTGGTAAAGCAAAGCCCAAAAAGGCAGCAAGAGTATTTCAGCCCCTATTTGGGACATGGACACGTTCTGTTTTCCAGATCAGATTGGCAGCAGTACTGCCTGTGCCTCTTCCCTTCTACACTTTACCCTTTCTTGGTGTGAAGTGGGCGAGGAATTATTCTGTTTGGCAAAGGCAGAAAGGAGAAAGCAGATGACAAATTCAGATCTATCACGTTTTAAAATAATATTTACTAGCAGGAGAAGAAACAAAGGCAAAAACTGGCCAGCTCAAACATCAGTATCAAATCACTGAAATCACTAGAACCAGGTTAAACTTCTTTTCTTATCCTGATAAAAAAAAAGATCTCAACTTGTCCAGCAAGCAGACAAGCCAGCCTGGAACACAGGAAAGCACCAGGATGTGGCACCTGCCAGCCTTCCACACCACAGAGGACTCCACAAACAACCCTCGTTCCTGCAAACCAACAGAGCATAAAAGCCTTTCAGAAGAGGACCACCGTGAAAAGCCCCATTTCTCGTTACTTGGCTAGGAAGTCACACACACCTACGCAAGCGCCTGGGCTCTAAATCAACCTTACAGATGTTATGCTGAGGGTGGGTTTGATATGTGTGTTTAAAAACACCACAAAGCCATGATTCGGTTACAGTCCAACTCTATTCATCCACCAAACGCTGATCTGATTTTGTTAAAAATCAAACTAAGAAGTTGAATTAGGCAAAATTTCATCTGTCCCCTTGGCTGCAACTGGTTTTCCATGCAGCTCATGGACCTAGAAGCAGTTATGTTTTGGGATTCATAGTCTACTGAAGAAATATACGGTTTTCCCCTCCTATCCTCAGCCACTTCCTATACAAGTCAAACAACAAGGGCAGAGTTAAATCCTCCAGTGAGATCACCATCATCTCCTTAATCCTTTCAGAGGCTTCACTGAGACCACCAGACAAGCAGGGGAATGAATTGGCCATCATAAGCTGCTCATAGGGATACAGGAGCCATGGTGTGACCCTTGCTACAAACACTCCCTTCTATCTGCCACACTTAAGCAGTGTACAAATTAGCAAACAGAGGTAAAACTTGGTATCTTCTTCAAGCCAACAGTTTTTCACTGTCTCCTTGGAGTACAGAGGTTTGGGGCAAGCACCAAACTCTTCCACGAGTCCTAAGCAGCACATCCAACCTCATGACAATTTGATTAAGAAAGCTGCCTAGTGATTTCACTTGGGGACCTCCAGCTTCAGAAAGGAAAACCAGAAAATCCTACTTTTACTAACTTCTTGTTTTCAGATGACTACAGATTCTCATTTCTCACCCTGCTCTTCATGAGCCCCACAGTTGATCACGGTGGTCCTGGGCTATGTCCTAAGCAGCTGTCCCAGCATGACGGTTGCAGTTACATTTACATTTGTTCCCCCTTCCGTGTGCTGCCTGGCTACCGCCCCACGCTGAGCTGAGAAACCAGCCTGAGCTCCCTGGATACAAGAGCATTTAAAAGTTGTTTCAACGCTCATTTGGCTTCTCATCATAAAAAACAAATATGGAATCAGTGCCTCAGGGAAGCAGAAGGCGGTAACGCAACAATATTTATTGTGTCAACGATGGCTTGATTAACTCGGTACTGCCTATGTGGCACAAGTCAGGCCATGCTCTAATCCTATTATGCAACTGCATTACAAATTGGGGAGGGGGGGAGTGGTCGTATACACACACACAAAAGAGAAAACTTGCAAAAACAGTCAGGGTAACACCCCTGTAACATCATCCTTCAGCATTCAGTTCTGCTGGGGAGAGAGGCCCCAGATGCTCTGCCTGTTCTCCCATGGCTGTGTTGAAAGATCCAAAGGCACACAGAGGGGAGGCCCAGCACGGTTCACAGCTCCTCAACAGGCAGCCTGGCCCTGTGTGAGCAATGCCAGGGGCAGGAAACACACACAGACTTTACGCAGGCCTAAAAAGATCCCAAATTAATTCAATCTTATAAGAAAGATCAAAGCCGTTCCAGTGCATCCACTCACCATTAGCTTTCTGAAACTTTAAATAACTAAAATGTCCCCTGGAAACTGATTTTAGACAATAGAGAAATTCTTCAGAGCTGCTAAACAAATCTGATACAGAACCTGGATCCAAAATGTCTTCCAATGGGTTTGCTAGGAGAGCTGCTTGTAGGTTTTGAGATTCCTAAGCTATGAATTGCCAAAGACCATTTCTCCACTGAATATTCGAGAGTTGAGCAACAGCAACTTGTGATAGGCCCCGGGAAATCAGCTGCTGCCTTCCGTGCCTCTGATTTGATGAGTTAGCACAGTCCTCCTGGCATGCAGATTATTTTTACTGAAGCAACATCCAGCAACACAAAAGCTGAAGAAGCCCAGACCACTCCAGCAGGATTGACACAACCCCATGAGCACAGCACAGGGGTTGGGGCCCACAGGGGGATCCACAGTGGTGCTTGCACAGGTGGGGTGCAGAGTCACCCTGGGGTGAAGAACTTGCTTGAGGTCATATTGAGGAAAACTTCAGCCCAGAAGTCCCCCAACCCAGCAGAGTGACTCTGTTGCCCAGGTTCTCAACGTCAATTAGCTGGGGCCACATGTTTAAGATCTCATTGTCAACAAATAATCCCGAGTGTAACTCAGAAATCGCATTTTAAGAGCAAACACACAAGAAAACTCAGTTAAACGATGCTTGTGGGAATCAAACTTCCTAAGGGACAAGCGAAATGAGCTAAGAGCTCCGGCATTAACACACGCTGAAAATATTTTACTGATGGACTCATTTAAGTTCTCTTCCCAAGCATGGAGTCGGTTTCACCATCCTCCTCTCACATCCAAAATAAGGGAGATAATTCCCTAGGCCACAATAAATAAATAAATAAAGCCCAGGCCTGAAGATGCAGCTTTGTTTATGGGCTCGGCAATAGGATCACTTGACATTTTACAACCATAAATGGTAGAGCTGCACTGCCTTTGTATTCTGCCCTTAATAAAAGTCACCTGGGGTCCGGACGCTGCAATCCCCCCTCAGATCCCTCACCCCCACATCATGCCAAAGCCCAGCCAAAAGCTGACCAGGTCCAAACTGTCCCCAAGCCTGGCCCCCCAACTTGCAAGCAAGGGCTAAACCTCATGTGTGGGCTGGTGGCCGGGACAAGCCGTGTCCTCCCAGGAGCACAACTCAATACTGGTGGGATCTGGCTGTTAGGGTTTGGATTGCGGGGAGGAAAAGTACTCACCTTCCAGGTAGCAGCTGGANTAAAGTTTAAGAGAATCCAGTGAAAGTCTATAAAAATGTAAAAATCCAGAGGGAAAAAGTCTCTGACAAAACATCCAGAGGAAAGTCTAAGAAATCCAGTGCTCTGAAAACCATTACAAGGGCGAGCCCGAGCGGCGGAAAATCCTGGGGCCCCGCATCTCCTCTCCCAGGGAGTTAACTCCAGCCATCTTCCCTCCTTCCCAACTCTTTTGGCGGGAGAGAGAAGGAGCCGGGAAGGAAGAAAGGGGCAAAAAGGAAAATAAAGAAGGAAAAACACCCCCAAGTCAACCAAAGTTGGGTGGGCAGTTGTGGCCGCAGTTGGCGGCAGCTGCCCGCATGCCGCTGGAGCTGGGTGCAGGCAAGGCTGCTGGGGCTCAGCTGCCAACAAAGGGCCCCTTCAGCCGCTGCCTGCCTCCATGACATCAGGCAGCGAGCAACGCCCTCACTCCTTAACCCTCCTCCTGCCTGCACCCCGCCTGCTCTCAGCCTAACGCGAGGGGCAACACCGGGAAGCTTTTTTCCACCCCCCTCCCCACTCCAGCCTGGGAGAACCCTCCTGGGGATGGGAAGGCAGGATGAAACAGCAACACTGCTGCTTGTGGAGCTGCTTCCTGCACAGCTCTGAAACCCAGTGGAAGTCCTAAGAGCGTGTCAGTCCATGGGGTAACTAAGGGAAGTGTCTGAGTACTGTGAGAAGCAAACAGAGAACTGTGCCCATTTGGAAAGCAGCACAAGAGCTGCTGGGGAGCTGGAGGTCCTTCCCAAAAGCTGCTGACTCAACATCTCGGTGATAATTAGAGGCACAGGGATTCCCATCTCAGCTGGTGCCATCACACTCGCAGGACACTGCTCCTCTTGCACGAGGGGCCAGAACTTTTCTCTCACCCACTACCCACTATTCTTTTCTCTCACAAACTATGCCTTTCCCTTGCCGTGTCCTCAAGGGAGACTCAATCTCATTAATCACTGCTCTCCAGTTTTGCATTTTTCATAGATGCCTTTCCAGTTGTGTCTCCTTTTTAGAACACAATTACTCAGAAATGTATCTACNGTGTGTATGCAATTTGCCTTCCCCCTCTCCCCCCAAAAAATCCCCTTTCATTCCTCAAACCTTAGCGGGCATTTTCCTGCTTGGAGCAATAGGTGCCCAAGGGTTTATCGGGGGATAAAACAGACAGAGGGCTAGGGAAATAGCCTGGGAGGCCAATCAAACCCCAGCGCAGCATGTGGAGCACTCAGTGCATCACACACAGGACCAACAAAGCAGGAAATCGTCATTTTTGTCCCTGAAAACTTCCCTTCACATCTGACAGTTTGTTTTGGCAAGGTTACGGGCTAGCGAGTGCTCTTTTGCCCTCCAAAGTTTTCAAATATTTAATACTTGAGAGGAAACTCTATGCTTCCAGCATCTGAGGACGGTGCCTCCGACACAGCAAACATTGCTCAGGCTCTTCAAACATTATTTTACAGCGTTACTCTGCCTCAGCCTTCTGATCTGTGGGGTGTGCACACCACAGCCAGCCAGGAAAGCAATCCTTGGTTGCAACTCACACTGAACTGCACTGACAGCATTTGCATTTTTTTAAATGCTACAAGGTCCATCGTTTGTAGCAGAGAAATGATCACGGGAAGGGCAGCAGGATGTTCAAAACTGCTTTCATGCTTTTTCTCAGAAAAGACAAATATTCCCATTTACTAAGCCAGGAAACTGTAAATGGATTTAAGCATTTCCTCAACTTAGAGAATCCAGAGAAGAGCTGAAGCTACAGATCCGGTCCGATCCCCCACCTCTGGCAGCCTGCATGTGTGTTGACTACAATGTGCATCACCCCACAGCTCTCCCTTCCTCCATCCTCTTCTGGCAAAGGATTTATATGTCATGGAATCAGGAGAGTTTCCAGAGAAAACAGCAGCTAGATACTTGTTTCCTGCCTGCCCAACTTCAGATGAGACTGCAATAGAGAAATGGTGCAGAAATGCACTGGGAAGGGGGCAAAAAGAAGAGTTAAAAGCAGATTTAGAGGAGAAAGGTTACATAAATCACAGGAGGAGCTCCGCCATCACGTGTTTAGGCCAAGCGTCACGTTTAGGGACTAGTATGAAGTAATATTCTATGAGCAGACCAGGCATCTTGCACACAACTGCTTTTCCATGTGAGGAGCATCCCTATCCCACTTCTCCCAGCTGCAGGAATGCGGAATTCCCACAGCAGCAGCACAAAGGCAGCCCCTCATGAGCACCTCCCAGCCATACAATTAAGGTCAATACAAAGAGCACCAGCAGAATTAATGTGGATTACATTCCTGATGAACTCCTGGGGTTTTTATTCCAGAAGAAGAATGCCTCGACCCAAATTAAATTAACCCACTTGCAGAAGAACCTCACCAGAGGAGAAAGGCGCCTGCTCGGGGAGTTAAACACAAAGGGCTATCCTGGGATAACTTCCTCTGCAGATAAACAAATTAATTCCCGTTACGTTTCCATGCAGACGAGCTCTGTGTGGTCCTTCCACTACAAACGTCACCCTTCAGCGCTTCCTCTTGAGTGTCGTGGCAAACCAGGCTGGAAAGACTTTGAGCAAACAGCCTGTGCCTTTGCTGTGTGCCATTAAATTCACTGCTGATACCAGAATAAAAGCCACACTTGTAGTGACACACAACCTCTGCTGCTCTTACTCTGACATTTATTAATCCCTCTCGTGTCTGTCTGTCATATTCACGGCTCAGAACAAAACCAGCCATGAAAAGGGAGAAGAGTTCTGAACTACAGAGAGACTGCTGCAGCCTTCAATGCCAGCTTTCCGTGGCAGAGCAGCAAAGTAATCTAGGTTGGGAGTGAACTCAGCTTTCAGCTCAAGTTCTTGCTCAGAGACTACCTGTGGGGCTGCATTGTCCTGGGCCTCTGCAGATAAACTTTAGACAAGTCTGCTGGGCACTGTGAAATGGTTTTCATCCTCTTTAGTCTCTTCAGCTTTGCCTTACTGCAAGCTGGAAGCATTGCTTCTCCATGTGCTCTGCAACTCTGAGAAGAGTCTCTCTGGTCACCAGGTGGGTGGCTACAAGAGCTGTGGGACCCCTTCAGGCCCCTCTTCTCCAACTGGGTGATGGCAACTCCTCCAGCCCAGGGGGCACCAGCTGCATCAGCCCCCGCTGTGCTCCTCCAGTCTGCCCCAGGGGAAGGAGGGAGCTGGCCGTTGCACTCCAGATGTGGCTTCACAAGCGCCAAGAAGAGGGAAATAATCACTTCCTTCGACCTGCTGGCTCTGTTCTTGCTAATGCAATCCAGCATCCATTAGCCTTTATTGTTCATGCTCATACTAGAGCAGAAACCTATTTAGCCAACTGCCTTCATGTTTGAGCTTCTTCTAAGCTATTTATGTTTTACTTTCTTAAAGCTACCCAAAATTTAAGGTCAGGGTTTTTTTTCCAAAAGAGAAGGATCACACACACAGCCCAGCAGCAGCGAAAGGACTGGAGTCCATGAGCAGAAAGTGAGTTTTGGCATGATCCCACAATGTTAGCAGCTGGAGCGAATTTTGTTGCAATACCATTAAAAACAGCTCGAGTGCTCGACACCCATTTAAAAGCTGAGCTTAATTTTCTTTTAAAATCCTGTTTTGAAACAGGGAAAGCTGACAGAGCCTGAAGCCCCAAACACTGGGCAGCATTTTTGGATGGCAGAATAATCCTGGTTGGAACGGACCTCCTAGATCACAGAGTCCAACCATCCCCACACCAACAGAAAACCTCAATACCTGGGAGACTGACAAACACTAACCGCCTCCACGCTGCCACTCTAGCAGGGTGTGAAGCACCACAGCTACACAGTTCTTCAACACCTCCAGGGATGGGGCCTCCACCACCTCCCTGGGAAGCCTCTGCCAGTGCCCAACCACTCTTCCTGTACCTAAGATCCAATCTAAACCTCCCCTGCCTCAAATTCAGACCGTTGGCCCTGGTTCTGTCAGCAGTCACCAAGGAGAAATGGCCAACAATCACCTCTCTACAACCTCCCTTCCGGTAGTTGTAGAGGTCAGTGAGGTCCCCCCTCAGCCTTCTCCAAACTAAACCTGCCCAGCTCCTTCAGCCTCTTCTTATACAACTAGTTCTCTAAACCCCTCATGAGTTTGGTAGCTCTTCTCTGCACATATTCCAGCATCAATGTCTTCCCTGATAGGTATGTTCAGCTGTTGCTGGGATGGAAAAAAGATACCTGAAGCAGCAGCAACACAAACCCATGGTTGAAACAAGGGAGTGTGCCAAAAAAGGAGCAGTCTTGCTTCCAGTTAGAAGTTACCCACGCCTTATCTTGTTCTTCTGTAAATGCAGCTGAGTCTGATATCCATGGGGAGACAGACATCAGCTTGATACCAGTTACAAAGTGCTTTGATGTCTCTGGGCATACAAAGCAACAAAACATGGAGTCACGTCATTTGTAAGATGCATTTTTGTTAGCAAGTAAAAAGGTTCTGTGTGAGTTTGGGCATTCACAGGTCAGTATCTTTAGGATTAAAAAGTGGTCCATGTGATGGAGTGCTGCCACACTACATAGCTCTGTCCCAATGACACATTTCATGTAGTGAAATGGCACACTCTGACACCATTACCTGATTAAAAATACATGTGTCGATGAACACGATCAAAGCTGAAATCCCAGAATGACCACAGCGTGTGCTCCAGACACAGCTGGAGCAAATCTGGGCTTTGATCCCAAGGCACATGCAGCGTGGCCTGTTTTTCCTAGGGACTGCTCCAGCTTTGTCTGACAGAACCTTTAGGTTTTCAGATCGTTCACCACAGAACACCTCTAATGACTCGACACAACACACCGAACTGCTCTGTATTAGACTGAGAGGACTAGCAGCTCTGAAATCCTGGCTACTATGTTCTTGGAACATGCACATGCATTACTGCGGAATGCCAAAGAAAAGGTGGAATGGGAGTCCCAGATCAGCCTGGTCAGAGCTGAGCCCACATCCCACATTCAGCCCAGGAAAAGCTACCCCAGACTTAAATAGATTGTCTCTTGACGCAATCACCTCAGCCTCAGTAATTGCTCACTGACACTGTAACTACACCAAGACATGTGAAAACAAGTCTTCCAGGGTTCTCAGACATTCTCTGCTTAGTTGGCGATGACAAGGCCACACAAAAGGCAATTATATCCATGATTTATTCATAATACCCACCACGTAACAGGTATGGCGTGGAAAAAGGTCTTGTTGGTGTTTGCACATGGGATGACTACATCTGCCCAGTACAACTTTCCAAGTTTATTCCCACACCTCAGGAGAAAGCCCAAGCGACCAAGACAGTGAAGGATCTCTGACTATCACTTAATTTGGTGATCACTAATATCAGTCATACCAGCAGGGTTAGTAATGTGTCTCCAGACAAAGAGGGTTCCAGTGGTTTTACTGCTCTGTCCAGACACTGGATGAACCCTCATGCCTCCAGCAGCATGCATAAACCCACCTCTAGCTTCCTCAGAACTGCCCTCCCTCAGAACCACGCAGTGAGTGCTGCTGTTGTCCCATTTTCTACCAGCTTTTTTTACACAGATATCTATGCACCTCTTCCAGTTCACCTACAAAGCATTTTTACAAAGACCACCACTCTCCCTGGCACTGCAGCTCTGCTCAGAACTCAGCTGACAAGTTTGCAATAGCTAGTTAAACAATGCAATGGGCATTACTGTAAATTCAAATTCATCCATGGGTTTATTTTTTTTAAACGAAGGTTAATCGTTTCAAGCTGTAAGAGGGGAGGTTTAGACTGGAAGTCAGGAGGAAATTCTTCACAATGAGGGTGCTGAGACACTGGAACAGATTGCCCAGGGAGGCTGTGGATACCCCCTCACTGGAAGCATTCAAGGCCAGTCTGGATGGGGCCTTAAGTAACCTGGTCTAATGGGGGGTGTCCCTTCTTATGGCTGGGGGGGTTAGAACTAGGTGGTCTTTAAGGTCCCTTCCAATCTGAACTATTCTATGAATCTATGAACACCTTAAGGCAAAGAGTGGTTTTTCTTCCTTCAGACACCATCTCACACAGCATGAGTGGCCCTGCAAGAGCACCGAGGTTATCTGCACATACAATAAAATATTAATACTTCTGACACTTGGACTGGGCAAGTTCCACTCACAGGAAGAAACTTTTTAAAAAAGAAAACAAAAAACCCACCCCAGGTTACAAGAACACCACAGTGCACATCGACAGAAAAACAGTCAGCCATCCAGCACACGAGTTTGTTGGGTTTTTTCACTCCAGGATTTAACAGATGTTTGCTATTTGCAATTTCCATGAGCGAAGGAGGCGGCTGAGAAGTGATGGGATTTCAGAGAGGGGATGTTCAACTATTTGAAATTCCTTTCAAGCAAGGAGGACAGAATCCTTCTTTTTAAGGTAGTAACGAGGCAGAGGGAACTATTAAATTCCTGCAATACGGTTCTGTCTTCACCGGACTCAGTACGAAAAAGCAAGATGGGTTGTGAGCTCCACAGGGAGTTGCCTGGGGTATTAGAGTTTGAGGCCTGCAAGGTTAAAATCCAAGTCCAGAGGGGCTCTTCACAATCACTGAAAAAGTTTTGGGCCTCTTCCATTAAAAGCTTTTTGGAAACATCTGCAGGCAAAGCAAGAAAGGCAGCAGGGAAAGAGAGGTAGGCAAAAGAAAGAAAGGCAGACATCTTGCACTTTAGAGCTGAAAAAGCAGCAGCTTACCTTAAAGACACAAAAAACCCTCAACACACAAACGCCTCCTTACTGTAATTATTTCAATTGTCTGAGCTGTTTATTAAGGTTGTGGAAGAGGGAGTAGGGATTACTGTGCTCTGGGTACAGTCACATCAGCAAAGGGAACCTCCTGAAGCTTGGCGTTTTCTGCCAGACTAGAGCCCAGAGGGCTCACAGCCAGCCCAGGACACAATCAGATAAGATACAGACTTGGAAAGTACCAGAAAATACATTTTAGAGGAGTTCCTTTGCCAAATTCTGACTCAGATCTTGAGTGGGAGCGTTTCTGTATTTCTTTTTAAATGAAAAGACAAGAAAACGCAGATAAACGTTAAAAGAAGTTAAAACAAGGAGCTCCAAGTTGATGGCTTCATGGGCTACCTTGTGTAGCTGTGAGCCAGGGAAGACCAGTAAAACCCGTGTTAGCCCAGACAGCAACTAAGTGGTTAACTTCTTCCATTCAAGAGCTGAAAAATCTGCCAAAGCAGAAGACCAGGCCTAGGAGCTCAAATTACACATGAGGAGGGGGTGGAAGGGGAGAAGAAGAAAAGAAAACAAGTATTTCTGAGCCACTGCTGCCTAAGACCCAGCAGGGACTGGGAGGAACAGGGAGCTAGTGCGGGGTGTCCAGCACAGCCTCCCCCAGTGCAGAACCCGCTGGGTTCTGACCCACATCGTGGCCATGTGCTCCAAGGCTGAGTGACCTGTAACTGAGCACCTAGCTCTGGCCAATATGAAACCCCTTCTGTGCATCAGCTATTGAATGCGTTACTGGAAGAGAGGAAACTTCTCTGTGCCCCAGCACACGCAGCGGTGCTGTGCTTTCTGTCCCAAGCAGAGGGTTTCAGCTGGGGCATGGCTCTGGGAACGTGGCCAGCATGTTATAGGAATCACCGGAGGACTTGAAAAGCAGAAGGAAAAAAATATCATGCATAGCAGACCCAAACTATAATCCATCCATAAACACATAATCCGTCAAACCTAGTTACAACTCAGCCCCTTTTTGCCTTGATCGCTTAAAGGAGGTCTCACAGCCATGTATGACACTGGTCCTCGCTCCCCTAAGCTGCTCCAGCACTGAATTCAAAGATGACCCTTCATTCAGTGAAACCCAGTGTTCAGGTAACAGGCACAGCAATGGGACAGCAGGACAAATTCAACTGCAGAGATCATTTTTCTCTAGGGATCTAATCCTGAGCAGAGTTAATGCTTTAGAGCAGTATTAGTTTTGATGGAGAGAAACCTTTACAGGATCACAGCACAAACAGCTCCTGACAATGGTGATCAGTGAACTTTAAATTAAAAACACAACAAAAATTAAACTAAATTAAATTTTAGAAAGATGTCAAATTAAAAAACCCAAACCAGTACCTTTCCATCATGAATTCCAAGACTTTGCTAATTCATCCACAGGGATCTGGAGAAAATAGAAGCCCTCTATAATGATGTAAATTAAAAAGCATCAATCAGTATGAAAGATGCAGTAGAAAAACATGTATATCACTTGATTTGACTGACAGGATTTATCCACCCTCAGTATCTGCTCTCCACCTCCCTTAGATTTGCAGGTGAAGAGCCCAGTGCTCCCACAGCATGAAATGCTCATTATTCCCAGTATAAGAAATTAAATCTATACTCCTGGAAAGGAAAAGCTTTGCGTTAACTAGAACTGCCCACAGCAGTGGTTCCCTCCAAACAGTTCACTGTTACTATTTTGTTGTCAGGACACAGTGTAAGAAGTTTTAAGAGTCCTGCTAAGACGTAGAGGCAGGACCAGTATTTTGTCTTGTGAATACTGAAGAGGTTTCTTTTTATCTTGATGTGGAACCTCCTCTGTTGCAGCTGACACTTGTTGCCCCTTGTCCTATCATTGGGTGCCACTGAGCAGAGCCTGGCTCCTTCCCCCTGACACCCGTCCTTTTCCATAATGATCAACAGTCATGGGATCCCCCCCCCTCTCCCTTTTTCCAAGCTAAAGAGACCCAGGTCCCTTAACCTTTCCTCATCAGGGAGATGCTCCACTCCCTTAATCATCTTCATGGCTCTGCACTGAACTCTCTCAAGCAGTTCTGTGTCCTTCTTGAACTGAGGGGCCCAGAACTGGACACAATATTCTAACAATGATGTCTGTACACCTCTGTGCTGCTCCAGCTGTAAGAGGCATGCACTTGCCTCAAGCAACTTCTAGACTTTCACAAGGGTTTAAAAATGCTAGCTTTTAAATTCCCAAATGTACCACCGAAAGAAGTATTTCAATAGGAATTTCTTTGGAGAAGCATGAGATCAGTCCCTCTAGGATGCACTATGAAGGCAAAGTATAGTGTGATGCTGAATACAAAGTTCTTAAACACTTTCAGGATGAGTTTCCTTGATGTGATTAGTGTAAAGCACTTGTCATATCTGTAATTAAGTTTAGAAAATGGCAGGAGACTGTGGAATACCTCCATGTTTTCTGCCTTTCCAGGCACAAGCAGCAAGATAAAGAAGGAAGGCGTACCAGAGAAATCAGTGCTGCTGATCTCCAGTAACCCCAAACTCTGCCTCTCCATGTGTTTTGAAAGATCCAGAGTTCCTTTCTATTCACTCCCTACCTGCCCGCCGCTAATCAGAGCCATTCACTGCACAGATACATTACATGTGGTCTGAGGTTTACAGCTGCTGGCGTGAATAGAGATTGTAGACTCTGTCTGCCCGCATACCAGACAGAAAATAAAAGAGAAGTGCGGAAGTATAAATGAATAGCACCAGTCGGCACCCTATAAGCTATCTGACCTGCACCGTGCTGGCCCTGTAGCTGCCACATCTTGCATTTCAGGCTCAGCTGAGTCGTTTTGCTGTTCTCTGAGAGAGAAATGGGTTATGAATACCTGCACAAGTGATTAAACAAACAAAAATATTAAACATCTGCTACTGCCTTGAAAATTTGCTCAAGGGAGCATGAGAGCAGGAAGCAGGGAAATGCTATGGGCAAACATGGGGATTATCTGTGAAGAGATGATGCTGACATCAAGCAAGGGTCCTCACCCAGCTAACACATCTACATCCAGAGTGCTGTGGTCAGACCTTTCCCATGTTCTCCCTTTTGCTGGCACCAGCGCTCACACAACCACGTGGCAACCCCAGCTCAAGAATGTGAAGACTCTCCTTACTATTAGTCCATACAAATAACAGGTCTAGCACCAGCAAAGGCCAGGACAGCTGTTCATTAAAACTACCAAGAAAGTCAGCTACACTGGCAAGCAATAAGCTACATGGACAGCTTCATCTTACAGACCTTTCCTGCTGTAAGATATACAAACAAACCCAGAAGAAATAGAAGTGAGTGCAGGAGCAGACCAGATATAGCTGCACTCCATTAATCATTCAGAGACTATCAGATGGACCACAGAGCCGCCTGCCTTCACCTGAAAGGGAAGTACTTCAGCCAGCCTCAAGTTAACTGGCCATGTTCCAGTCTGAATCCAGGGAAGGCAACGCCTCAAATTCCTAGAGAGCTGACAGATACTCAGATATGCAGCAGAGCTGCAATCGAGACAACAGGCTTTGCAAATACAGGTTTGTGAGAAACCCTTTCACAGGTAGGAGGTTCTTCTGTAGCTCCTCTGTGCCTCTCACGATTCTGGGGGTGTTCCATAAAGTTCCAAGTAGAAGATACCACCAGCCTCTGTAATTAAATTCACAGCTTTTCCCATTTTTGATATATTTCAAATTCATTTTGAAGTCTCCTGTCAGTGATATAAGGATCAGCTAAACACTGTTTTATTTCTACAGACAGTGAGCCTCTGCTACAAGCTCTTACTGTAATCCTTGTTCCTACTTTCTTCGTGAAGGAAAAGTCATGCAACACTCCCAGTAAAAATAAACAATATCCAACACTTTGTGAAATTGCATCTCTCTTCCAACACGCTGCAAGAGGAATGGAAGACACCACATATTGCCCAGGTGGGGTACGGTACAAAGGACACTCCTTTGCTTGACTGTACTAGATGCCATCTGGTGTAAAGACCCAGATAATACCTGAAATACAGCACAGAAAGCTCAGAGTTTAGTTCATTAGTCCACGGTGTTTCACACTCCCCTTGCAAATTCTTCCACCTGTCCAGCCAGTATTGATTTATCACAAGAATAAAATCTAAAGCCTATAACTAATGAACTAATGCAATAAGAAGTAGGTCTGGAGTTAAAAGAATGGTTTGTACTGCACCAGTGATGGAAGATACTGAAGAGAATCATAGAATCCTCATGACTGGAAAGGACCTCCAGGATTATCAAGTCCAGCCTTCAACCCAACATCTCCCTAACCCCTAGAGCATGGCCTCAAGTGCTCTAGCTACTTGTTTTTTAAATGCCTCCAAGGACAGTGACACCACCACTTCCCTGGGCAGCCTGTTCCAGTGCCCAGCCACTCTCTTAGTATAAAGCATTTCATAAGATCCGATCTAAACCTCCCCTGATGCAACTGAGGCCATTTCCCCTCATCCTATCGTTATTAATTTGGGGGAAGAGACCAGCAGCAGCCTCGCTACAGTGTCCATTCAAGTAGCTGTAGAGGTAACACAACGGGATTTAAAGCCACATAACATATCCATTTAGAAGAGCAAGAAAAAGCAGACAGGAAAAACTCCACGGACTCTGTGATCTCTCATCTTTTAACTGTACCTGAAGTGCTATATAAAGGATGTCAGACTGTGTTTGAGAGGATTGTCAGGTCATTGCTTGGGAAACTGCTGACTGTAACTTGGGTCACTTTTGCTTACACTGTCAACCCCTCAAACGTGGTCTGAATTTTAAGATGAAAATAATTTTAGGGACTAAATAAATCAAGGGAAAACTAACCATTCAGCTCAATCTCATGCTCTAGGAATAGACATGTCACCTTGTGATTTCCAGCTCTTGTTTACATTTCCCATCTAACAGCAGATAAAGCAACTATCTGACTCGTGGCTCCCTATTTTGAATGTGGCAGATTTTCATGCTTCTGGACAATTTAACTACAAACCAGGTCCCAGTCTTGAGCTCCAAGGTAGTACCCGAATGTGGAACATTCACTAACACACCCAACACTCCAAACTCCAAAACACATTTCCCCAGCACTTTGAGGTCATCTGCGTTTTTTCCATGGCGTGGAGCTGCTGGCAGCAGCAGGGCTATGGCAGAAGGCAGGATGCAGACATTCCTCAGAGAATCACAAAATCATTAGGGATTGGAAGGGACCTCGAAAGACCATCTAGTCCAAACCTCCTGGCATCACAGGATCACCTAGACCAAGTCACACAAGAACATGTCCAGGCAGGCCTTGAATGTCTCCAGAGCAGGAGACACCACAACCCCCCGGGGCAGCCTGTTCCTATGTTCCTGATGTTGCTGCAGGCTTTACACAGCTCACCCAGGGTGTGTTCAACAGCAACAACACATCCTGCACAACCTGCTGAGAGCTTGCACATGCAGGAATTACAACAGACATAAAATGGAGATGGATCCAAGGATAACAGACAATTTTTGTTTCCCTCTGCACTGAAATGCTGTGTTTGTATCCAATAGAAGGGGAGCACCCAGAAGTCTATCCCATAGGCAAAAGTGGAGAAAGCAGCTATCTTGGATGCCATGAGTGTGCTGAGACTCCCAGAGGTCGCTAACATGGACAGAACAGAATGTCATGAGCTCTACAGCCTAAGGACAAAAGTACTCCAAATCACTTCAGGCTTGAAAGCTGTTAGGAGCCCACAGAGTCCTAGAACCTTAATTGGAAAATACAAAGGCTTCCACGAATGCCTGTTAATGCCGAATCCTGCCCTTTTCTGAATCTGCTCTCTTCAAGCTTCTTATAATACCATAAGAAAAAGCAAACATGAACAGCGCTGAGGAACAGCCTATTCTGAAACCACTTCCAGGAACAGGGATTGTTTAAACAAAATACATTAAGTGAAACCATCTGCATGAAGGGTCAAACGCCATCTGAGGCTGAATGTGCAAAAATAGCCATTTCACAAAATTTGGGCAATTCTCCCTTTGTTGTTTTTGTTTGGAAGATGAACAAGCAGCGGCATGGAGGTGCTACCAAGGGGGTAAAAAACTTAAGCAAGGAATTTAACTCTACAGCTCCAGAGCCTGCAGTGCCAAGAAAACATTCCTGTTCATATTGGTGCTCCCTTCTCTGCCAAAGGAAGGTTTTCTCAATCTCATTCACCGAGCATCCTATGACTGAGCGACGTGGGGTCTGGCGCAGGGGATTAGGCAACAGTGCCTGGCTTGCTCCCCATGGGAAGGGGTCCTCCCTCGCACTGCGTCACGGTGCCAGATAGTCAGTTGATCTGACTCACAAGGGATGCTGCTTTCACAAGACTTGCTGGCAAAAGGTAGGTGACAGAAGAGGTTCAGAGAAGGAAATGGTAATTTAAAGTTACAGAGAGAACAAAGATGTCTTTTAACCCGTTCCATAAAATCACAGAGTCATTAGGCATCAAAAGAGACCTCGAAAGATCATCCAGTCCAATCCCCCGCCACAGCAGGATCACCTAGACCAAGTCACACAGGAACATGTCCAGGTGGGTCTTAAACATCTCTAGAGAAGGAGACTCCACAACCCCCCCCTGCATGTGCAGGGCAGCGTGTTCCAATGCCCCGTTACCCTCACTGGGAAGAAGTTCCTCCTGATATTTATATGGAAGCTCCTGGGCTCCAGCTTACACCCATTACTCCCTGTTTCAGCAGAGGAAGCTGGTGCTGCAATTCAGGAAGGTTCAAGGATGGTTGGCCAATGTGAGGATAATATGTATTGGGCTAAAATATTCTGCATTTGTATGTTGAATACAAACTTACAAAGCCTGCAAACAGGCACCGTGTTAGCAACTGACATTGTCCAGTTTCCTGTCCCAAAGGATTAATCCAAGCCTCATCCAACTTATCTGAAATCTAACTTTAATCAGAGCAGCCTGGAAACCACAGAACCTCAAAACAAAGTGCATGGCAGTGGATCCAGAACACTAGGCTCTTCCAGTATTTATTTAGATGATGCAAATGCTGAACTGCCATCACAATACACAGGGAAAGCATCACAGAGGGTAACATGCCCTCAGAGATCCTGCTCACTGCAGCAGAGGAACAATGGCTACATCTGAGCACAGTCTTAGTCACCTGCTGCGGATTTGATAACGTCCAATTAACTGCACAGATATTTCCGTATGCATCACTAGTGAAGTCAGACTGCCGTCGCATCTTGCAGCTGCAAAGGCAGAAAGATCATTAATCATTTTTTTCCCCCCTCTGGAAACCAAGCAGAGGGTGACGATGGAAGGGAAAGCTACGATTCATTTGTTTTCAACATAACTGCCAGCAAGTTGGCCAACAGAAGACCAATTTTTACACTTGCATAGTAACATGGGAGTGCCTGGCAGCTTCAGACAAAGACAAATACTTAGTGGATCCAACATAAATGCAAATGTCAGCTATCAAAAGTCAAATCGCATAGCTCTGATGTAATGAGATCACTCTGCTTTCAGGCAATGAGGTCACAGGTTTGAAACACAACCCTAGGTGTGAAAACTACTTTGTGCAGTAGTTGCAAAACTAACGTAATTACTTGGCTCAAGTCTAAAATTTTATAGATATTTAAATTCATCTCTAAAGATATAAATGAGTCATCAGTTTGCATAAGCATTGCTGGGGACCATATCACTCTTCAATCAAAATGAACTCAGGAGGCTTTCGTGTTCAGTAACAGCTACAGGAGGAAAGCGAAAGCTAAACCTAATGCTGAAGCGCCTGCACACCCTACGCTTACAGTCCTGATAATAAAGTGTCAGGATAGCCAGTACACACAGAGGATAAATAGGTCAGTAAGTAGCCCAACTGATGCAAACTCAGGGAATGGGTATATTCAGAACGAATTAGCAAATACCAGGGAACTGATTGGCCTGGTGAGGAATCCCACTACATTCACTCCAACAATCCACAGCTGTGACTGAGCTGACCATAGGGAGACAGTGGCAGTTCCTGGGAGGTAGAAGACACTTCATGTAGCTTTGCTCAGTAGGATGAGGCCAGACTGGAAGAATTAACAGAAATATTCATTCACAGAAATCATAGAATGACAGAATCATTTAGGATGGAAAATATTTTTTAAGATCATCAAGTCCAACTATTAAACCCAGACATCCCAACTCTATCCCTAAGCTTCAGATCTCCACGATTTTGAAACACATTCAGGGATGGTGATTCAACATCCCCCACTCCCCCATCCCCCCCCTTGGGCAGCCTGTTCCAAGGTCTGATGGCCTTTGCAATAAAGGAGTTTTTCCTAACATCCAACCTAAACTTCCTTGACACAATTGGAGCCCATTTCCTCACCCTATGGTTTGTTATTTGTGGAAAGAGACCAATCTGCACCTCTCTACAACCTCCTTTCAGGTAGTTGTAGGCAGCAGTAAGGTCTCACTTCAACCTCCTTCAAAGTGCTTCAGCATCCTGTTACATGATGTGGTTCCCAAGCCAGCCCAGCAGGGCTCCCAACAGAGCCTGAAGACTGTCCTGCTCAAACCACCATACAAATGGGTAACTTCATTCCTGCCTTTCCAGAAGCTGCTTCTCTTACGCTTGAAAAAGGGACTGTAGAGGATCACTTTACCTGGGAGGGACAGCTTTCTTTGATGTAGTCTACTCTGTTGTGCTCTGATAAAAATCAGAGTTCAGAACCTCAAGTTGGGTTACAAGTGCTCTGTCCCAGCAGAGAAAAAGGCTGCCTGAAGAGGAGATTTGTCAGGGGTTGTGATTTGGGGTTTTTTTTGCTGTGTTCTATTACCTCTGCTGGGAGAAACAGCTTCAGCCTGTTGGTCTTGTAAAGAAAGAAAACAAGATCTCAATTCTGAAGCCAAACCAACAAGAACCCAACAGGGAATATACGAAGCACAAGATATTATCTTTTTATTTCACTGTTATGACTCTGAATGGATCCTTTTTCCCCTCCAGAAATATCTCAGAGATTCATTCATCTGTGGGTTTGAAGTGCTCCAAGACTACAGCAGTTACTGTTTTGAAATCAAACCACCACTGCACCAACAGTATCACGACAGCCCTTGGCACCAAAAGCGGTTTAGGAAGAACACACCTAACCCCTGAAACAGCTTCCTCTAATCAAATTCTGGTGCCAAGGGAGGTACCCAGGATCCCACATCCATTTTGTCTAGCCATGGATGGATGTGAAGAGCAAGAGCAGCATCCTTAACAACAAACCTCCCCATGCTGATGGCACCAGCAAGGGCTTCAAACCCCCTCTGCAACCCTTTTAGGATCTGGGCATGTGTTTTACAAACCACACAGTGATTCCTTAACAAGATTTTGTCTTTAGCCCAAGAACAATCCCAACACAGCTGCACTGCAGCTTCAGCAGAGCTTGTGACGCCATAGAAACCATCCCAAAATCTGAAGGCGGTTTAAGTGTTGAGGAAAAGGATGAGCAGGGGCCAAACCAAGGGGCTGCTCTCTCCTCCCTGCCCCCCGCCTTCCTTCCTGTCCCTCCCAATAAGTTATTCATTAAAATACCAAAACACACAGATCAATGAAGAATTCATGAAGATTCCGTGAATACCAAAATACTGAGTATTAATGGCAAGCAGAACTAGCTTAACACCCTCGTCCAGTTCCACACCCTGCCCCGGGTGGATCATTCCTATAAAGCTCCGCTTGTATCTACAGCAGCAAAGTCCTTACTGAACCCCTTCACCACCAATGCCTTCGACAGACTCAGAGGGTCCAGTGGCTGCTAATGCTGTATCTTTAAATCCATCCCCTTCTTGTTTTCCAAGTTTCTGTTTGAGCCATTACAGCTCCCTCAGGACTCCACTGAGTCACTGCATTTTCTGGGTGACGCAAGCATGCTCTTCTGCAGAGCTTCAAAACAGGATCCCAGTGTTTCCAGTCAGAAACTGGCCACCAAAGAACCAGATAAATCAGGTGAGCAGGCATCACACCCCCGCATCCATCCTTGTTGGAAGAGCATTAATCTTTGGCAGTTCTGCTCCTCAGGAATATTTCTAGGAAAGCTTAAGTTTCCACTCAGAAATCAGGAAAAGTTTGCTCCTGACCAAACAGCTATGAGACTGACTCACCACCCCTTCCTCTGACCAGTCCAGCTCAGCCCCTTCTCCCTGCCCATTTGTGGTCCCCCTTCTGTCACTGAGTGCCTGTGTAAATCTCTGCTCTCAAGCTGTGTCACTTCAAAGCACCCCAGACTTAAAATCCCTCCCCTGCTGGTTCTTGGTGTCCCAACTCTACCAGCCAGCAAGGACAGGCAGGTAACAACAATCTCCTGTCTACAACTACTTGAGAGGAGGTTGTAGAGTGAGGCAGGGATTGGTCTGTCCTCCCTAGTGACCAGTAACAGGACAAGGGGAAACGGCCTTAAGCTGCACCAGGGGAAATTCAGGTTTGATGTCAGGAGGAATTTCTTTACTGGAAGGGTTGTCAGGCATTGGAACAGCCTGCACAAGGAGGGGGTTGAGTCCCCATCCCTGGAGGTGTTGCACTGGGGGACAGGGTTTAGTGGTGATAAGGCTCGGAAAAGGTTGTACTTGATCTTGAAGGCCTCTTCCAGCCAGAACCGATCTGATTCTAAAGAAAGAGAATATCTGTTCTGGGAGGGAACATTTAGGGAACCCTCAGCCAGGTCAAGCATGTGTGTGTGGACTCCATGAAGAGACCTGAAGCCATCATAGGGACAGACACGCAAAAACATTGGAGTGGGGAAAGCATCTCCCCTCACTCCAAACTGAACTCTGGATCTCTACCCTCTGAATCCCTTCACTCAGCTCTCTTTGCTCCCCCAGGCTCTGCAAGTCAGCAAACAGACCTTTTATGTACATTTTTTTCATACGGGAATGGTAACAAGAGCAAAATAAATACTGGGCTTCTGACTTGTTTGCTGCTTGATAACAAAGGCAGCTGAAAAATTTCGGTTTCTGCTTGTAGCTTTCAGCTTTTCTACACTCTGGAAGATCTCACTGTGATAACAGAACTGGAAGTGACATAAAAATGTGAAACTTAATAATGAAGTGAGGAAAAAAAGAGAAATATGAGAGCATCTTGTTTTATCATCTGCACTAACGTAACAACACTTATCTTAGGAAAGAGGCATCACTGCTAGTGAGGCTGCTTAATGTAGAGTCACAGACTGCTTTGGGTTGGAAGGACCTTAACCATCATCCAGTTCTAAGCCCCTGTCATGGGCAGCAACACCTCTCACTAGACCAGGTTGCCCAAGAGCCCCATCAAAGCTGGCCTTGAGCACTTCCAAGAATGAAGCAGCCACAGCTTCTCTAGACAACCTGTTCACCATCACCTCACCACCCTCACAGGGCAGAATTTCTCCCTAAGTCAAGTTAAGACAAATGTCTAAGACAAATCTGTTCACACTTAGCTCTCTACAGCACACAGGTGACATCTTTTGCAGAGGGTTCCTGACTACCATCACAACAAGGGCAGCATCCCAGACCAGCACCCACACAGGCATGACGGGCAGTGCCCAAATTCACCTTCCCACACTGCAGAACCAGTGCTGGCACAGACATTGCAATATCCATCACCAAGAACAGGGAGCAGACAGGTTGCTTGGAGCCTCCAGAATAGCAGGCTGAGGGGCTGGAACACAAACATGCTAAGAAATGCAGGATGGCCTTACATAGTTAGATAACACAGAGTTCATACCCAGTGCCCTGGCTCCTGTCCTACACGTAAAACATTGCTTAATATTTGCAAAATCAGCTTTAATCCTTGTTGTTGGTCATGCAGAAAAAAAAAGCAGATACAGTTCAGCATTGTCTGTGGAGACACCGGGAGTTTTACCTTTTTCACATCTGGTTCAGTGCATCCAGAGCTCCAGCAGAATCCAACAACTATATTTACATATAGGGTTTTTTTTTCTAATTGGCATTTGCAAGATCCTGGAGTGCCAGGGAACTGAGAATCCTGCCAATTCACGACAAAAAGAGCAGATTTTCTAAACAGATAAATACACTCCTTTTTCAAGCTGTGAACTCAGACCTGTACACGTGGTGTGCTTTTTCTCACAATCAAAGAACTGGGTATTTATCACATTTTTACAGCTAACTAAATCTCTTTTTCTAAATGTTTGGTGTCTCCTAGTTCACTCTTAAAGCAACAGAAATGAGCCACTAGTCCAATGCAGGATCACTGTATTGGTGTAGGAAACCAGCCAGGTTTTAAACTGCTTGGAAGGTTGTTTCTTCCGATGAGGCTGGATTCGCAGCTCATGAAGCAAGGACGGACTAAGGACAGCGATTAGCAAAGTGTCAGGAATTATGATTCAGAGTGATGAATCGCCAGCTGCTCCCTTGAGGAGGGGGATCTGGGATAAGCAGACCCAACTGCAGCCCTACACAAGCTTACACAACACCCCAGGCAGCAAGCACAGCCATGAGGATCATTTACTTGGAGACAGAACTCAGGTCCTTGTTCCAGCCCTCTCTCCACAGTGCAGCACCAGGCGTCTGCTGCTCTTGCTGGGTTGTTTCCACTTGCAGCGTGAGGTTTCAGTTGCCCAGAAGCCCACACACCAGCACGGCCCTTCTGCCAAGCACATGATAGACCCCTGGCATGGAAGTCCTACTTGAGCTTCTCAAGGTCTGTTTGTTATTCAACAGCCACAGATTAGCCAACTTCACTCTACCTTCACACCCGGAGAGTGGCGGAGCTGGGTTTTACTCCACTCTTTCAGTCCTTACCTCTGTACAGCACAGACCTTGCACTTGCCCGATATTTCGCCTCTAGAAAAAGCACATCCTAAGCTCATGTATCACACTCGGTCGAATGATCCATAATGCTTTCAGGAAAGTGTTTTGATCCACAGGAAATTCAATTAAGACAAGTTTTAATTAGGGCCCTTAGAATCCTGGATGCGCAAACGGGGAGAGAAATTGTGCAGCCCGTATTTGAAAACGGCCAATGGCTTTTTGCTCCAGTAGAGACTGTGGAATTTAGCCTGTGGTGCTTTACCCAAGAAGCCATCCAATCTCATGACTAAGTGCATGCGAAGCGATGGGGGTGGTGGAGAGGAAGAGGCACGCAGGAAGATGGAGAGCTCTTATAGTAAACATGTGAGCTGTCTGGAATAAAGGCCATGCTATTAAAATTAAGGCACTGATGGTTTTCCAGTATCTTTTCCTTTGTTTATCTCAGTTGCCATGGCTCTCCCTTGAATCATCTGAACAAATTACATACACATGTCCCAGGCCACATTATTTCCACTCACTCCACAACTGCAGATCAACTTTCACTCACCTGGCAGCCAGTGGTGCCAAACAACGTCACCACAGCCAGCACTGGAGAGCTGCTTTGCGGACTGCACTGATTAGAAACCGATGGCAATTGACTTTGGAATGGCTTATTAATATTTCAGGAAATGCAAAAAAGAGGAAGAACACTGAAAAAATAACGGCATCATGTTATCCTTCATGACTTGGCTTCCATGAGGGTTGAGTCTCCAGTGTTGACATGACCGAGGGCTCTTTGGGGTCAGCTGGAGCAGACCAGCTTCGAGCTGTGGAAACTGCTCCTCCCTCCCGTGTGAGTGAGATTGAAAGGAATGGAATCAAAATTCAGCCCCCTGGCACATCAAGCCATCTAAATAATCCACTGTCTTGTCCTGTGGCTGCAATCACGTGCCAGGTGTCCCAAACTAGTGATGTACACAACCCAACGTCAGGTACCAGCCTACTGGAAAAGAACCAGACTGTACTCACAGTGCTGCTAATCCGTAGCTCTCAGAAATCTCCTTTATTGTGTTGAAGGTTCTGAACTCAACAAGAGAGCTCTAAAACATTCTACACCTTCAGTACTAAAGCACACTTTTCCAAGTATTTCTGGATCAGAAAATTTACAGAAAGGAACAGTGCCCGGGCTTAAACAAAGAGCATGAAACCAACCTGTGCTACTGGTGCCATGTTGAAATTGGGAACATGGAGAGTTTACTGCCCTTTCTCTCCTCTCTGTCCTCTCTAGACCATTAAGAATCAGAAGCCAAGAGCTGATGCTGTCTGGAAGCAGTACTGCAGACAGTATCCTCTGCCCAGCCAGACAGAGAGCTGCTAGAGACATAAAGACGGCTTAGAGAGACTGATATCCTCCAGAGTCAGAGAGCAGCAGGCAGGCACACCACAGGGACAGGCTGGTGCATCTCAGGTTGCAGAAAAACAGGAATCCCTTAGAGTTTGTGTTGGGAATGACCTTTTGTCTGAAATTGAGCAAGATGGAAACATGAGGGGATTGCTCTTGCCATCCTGGATTTCTCCTGCAAACCTGCCCTCAGCAAAGTAAGAAATCTTGCTCAACCACTAACTGTTTGTGGGCACCTCCTCTCCCCCCTTGCACAGCTCCGAAATGGAGTTCTCATAATGCTGAAAATGGAAAGTGATTTTCTTTAACACCAGTGTTCCTGCCCTGGGAATTAAAGAAACAAGCAAAATCCAACAAGGAAACTGCCACTGTAATGTTTTGTGTTTTAATCGAAAATTGCATTAGGTGAGGTGCAGGTCCTACATCAGCGTCTCCCTGTTGCCTTCAGCAACTCCATTAAGCTGGTTTATTCTAGAGGAACCTCTAGTCATTACAAGGTATTTTTGTTGTCTTTCTTATAATCCTGGGATACAGCTGCAAATTAAAAAAAAAGCCCCCAAACCAACCGACAGGCCACCACTAAAAGTACCAGTGCTTTGGCTTTACAGCTCCACCATTCTGCAGTGAACCAAACACAACCCAAATTACCTCACTTTGCAGCACACTGGATTTCAGAACCCCAGTAAACTGGTCCCAAATTCTTGAGATACTCTCTTTGCTCCAAGACTCTATCCGCTAGAAAGGTTCTCCTGGCACCAGCAGCCAGGAGATCACTGAAATAGCTCAGTACTAGATGAGTTCATGAACGTTTCACCAGCCAAAGTGCTGCCATACACAACATGAGCAAACTGGTTATTTTTTTGTTTCTTTATACTGTTCTGACATTCTGGAAGAATTTTTACCAGAGCAGAATGCAAAGAGAAGCTAAAAATACAGCAGGGAAGGGTGTGATAAACAAGAGGAAGGTGGAAAATAAATATGTGCATTTTTGGTGGCCAAAATAAACCCCAGCACAGACAGACATGATGGTGTTCATTGTTTTCTCAGAGTACAGGTCCCTCCAAGGGAAGGGCAGGCTGCAAACATCTTTTGTGAGCTTACAGCAACCCATTCAAACAGTTGCACCAGCTTTTCTTGATCACAGAAATTAAATACAAAATAAAAAGACCAACAAAGTGATAACTCAACCCTCCCACAGACAACTGGTCTCTCACAATAGTTACACCCACTGGCCTTTACTAGGAATTGTGTTGGCAACAAAGATAGTGCCCAGTGTGTGATTTTTCAAAGAAAAAAAACCCCTAAAACTTCATGTTTTTTATTCTTTGACCTTAGGTAGAGAGCATGAAGAATGTAATTTCTGAGCACTACTGGGAAATTCCAGCCAAGCTCTGAGAAGAAAATTCCCAAGTTTAAGAAAGGATCTATGAGCCTGGCCCACTGGAACTGGGCAGAGAGGGAGATAAGGGCTCCTCGAAACAGGCAGCCCCTTTAGAAAAAGCAGCTGTTTGGGTCTGTACACAGCACAAGAGAAATGGAGAGGGACTACTTTCAGTCTCTCCTTGCACCCATCCCTCAGCTCCCTGACAGGCTCTTCTCCCCACAGCACAAGAACTTAGAGCTTCTCTTCCTTTTTGATCTTGCACTTCAGGAAGAGATGCTGCAGGTAATCCAGTATAACAAATATACTAGACTGACCAGCTCTACTAGGGCAGGAAGGTTGACAGATGAGCTTTCCCTGCTTCCCCCTCTATTCCAGACTCAAATTTGCTTGCAAGTTACCAGGTACAGACCAGCTCCCACACAGACGGAAAGACACCACACAGGAAACCTGCCTAAAACATATTTCCTTCGCTTGTGAAGGGGCCAGCTAAGGGTTCCCTGCCTGGAACACTTAAGCAACAACCTCAGCAGCACCTGCCTCTGTAGGCACCTATGGAGAGACAAAGGCTGCTCAGGCCACCTTGCTCAAGAGGCTGCTCACAAGGTGTGAATGCGTGTGACCACCAGCTATGGAGGCTTGTTATTTACTACATTTGATTGCTTCAGAATAAAAAGTTCTACCAGCACACGATGTTCCAGGGAGTGATTTACTGGGAAACGGATAACATGGCATTTAGAACAAACTGCCATTGGAGAACTGGATACCTGCACCTCTGCTTCACACAGAAGTAAATTCTCATGCAGCAGCACTTGCACGGAGATTGGCTGTGGAGAAACTCAGGCCAGTCAGTTAAGTTCAAAGCCTTCATTTCACTGGTGATAGTTTTATTTCGAAAGACTGTCACCAAGTGGCAGAGCTAAGAACAGCTGCGCTAGGGTCAGCAGAGCGGCAAATACATCACCAGCTGGAGTGGCATGACCAAAAGAAATCCACCCTTCCCGATAGCTGTGTTGGGATAGATCACACTGTAAAACCAAACTAAGGCATGGGAAAAAAATTATCTCAGAGGGAAGCTTCAAATAGCGTGAGGTTTGTTCTTTGGGTATAAAAATTGATAAATTCAGTTTCTGATCCTTTCCTTTGAAGCACAAAAATCATTAACCACAAAGTCTATCGATACTGTTTCATATCAAACAGCCACCTTAGGGGCTAAACAGAGGCATTCAGGAGAGACCAACAAAGGATACCGTTTGTTTAAAACAAGCAGGAAAAACACAGCCTCCCGCTTTAATCTACCAGTTGAGCCCAAATGCAACATTTCATACCTGACGTGAAGTCGCGGAAATTGTTTTCACCTATTAGTGTTTTCCCATAGTGCTAAAAAAGGCTGGTTTTAACAATACACACATCTACACAAAACACACTTGAGAATTCATCGATTGATCAGGCAGGAGCCAGCCTGGCTAAGCTGTTAGTGAACAGCATGAACACCATGTCCGTGGGGACAGGTGGTTCCACAGCCTCATTGGGCACTTCACAATCCACAAATCACAGATTGTTAGGGACTGGAAGTGACCTTGAAAGACCAACCAGTCCAACCTCACTGCCACAGCAAGATCCCCTAGATCTAGTCGCACAGGAACAGCCCAAGTGAGTTTTAAACATCTCCAGAGAAGGAGAAAGACTCCACAACTTCCCTGAGAAGCCCCTTCCAGTGCTCTGTCACCCTCACCTTCTTCTCATATTTATGTGGAACCTCCTCTGTTCCACCTGATACCCATTGCCCCTTGTCTTATCACTGGATGATACTGAGCAGAGCCCGGTTCCTTCCTCCTGACACCCACCCTTTCCATATTGATCAACAGTCATAGGGTCACCCCTCAGGCTCCTTTTTTCCAAACTGGAGACCCAGCTCCCTCAGCCTTTCCTCATCAGGGAGATGTTCCACTCCCTTAATCATCTTCATGGCTCTGCACTGGACTCTCTCAAGCAGTTCTGTGTTCTTCTTGAACTGAGGGGCCCAGAACTGGACACAATATTCCAGATGTGGTCTCACCAGGGCAGAGTAGAGATAAGGAGAACCTGCTCTCCTTCCACCTTCTAACCACTCCCCTTCTAATCCACCTCAGGGTGCCATTGGCCTTCTTAGCCACCAGGGTCCACTGCTAGTTCCTGGTCATCCTGCTGGTCACCAGGACACCCAGGTCCCTTTCTCCTATGCTGCTTTCCTGCAGGTGAATCTCAAACCTATACTGGTACCTGGGGTTGTTCTCACCCAGATATAAGACTCTACATCCAGAGGATGTACAGGATCCATTTGCTTCATCTGAAACCTGTAAACTGCCACCTGTAAGGCAACAGTAGCCAGGCTGTGCTGTTCATTGCTCCTCCAAGCAAAAAGGTGAACTTTCTCTTTTAAATTACTTGGAGTCTTAATTCATGAGAAGTGACTGAGTTTTCTGTACATAACTGAAGGTGAGAACAGGCAAGGGCACATCCAGGAGTCACTAAGATTTACATCAGCAACAACTAATCATTGGGTGGATATGGCTTAGCACAGGACACCAATAGAACACACAATGCCCTAGTGGGATCTGGACAACCGGCTGTCAGTGCTTTAGGAAGAATTTTGCTGTTCCATAGCTACAGCTAAATCAGTTCTCTGGGTGTAAAACTTTCAGCAAATGAGGCTTGTGGAAATGACTCAGGCTACCTGTGTCTGCTTTCCTGTGAGATACCTGCCCTCTAATTTGATCAGGGAATAAACTGAGTTAGTTCATTGCACTTTACACTCATTACCCAGAAATCTATAACAGAGCTGGCAAGATTTTCAGGAGTCAATTGGACATAGCAACTTTTTTGCAAGCTTTCCAGCCCAGAGTTGATGTTTATTTAGGCCCACTGTAGGGTTTTCTCTTCAATCAGCAACGTTTCTTATCTCTGAGAAATTACATCAATTTGACAGGTTCCCATCTTCTGCAGCAGCTGGAAAACCCAGCTGCAATGGGCCTGAATGGCTGAGGATGAGGAGAGGGGACACAGGCAGCCCATGAAGGATTTGCGCTGAACACCACGAAGAGAAGATGGTGCCACACTTTGTTCTGCAACTGACAGTCTAATTAGAAATGGTGTCACTCGAGAGACAGGAAAATATCAAATATGTAAACTGGAGCCTCCTGAAAAACACCATCTGCCAAGCTGAAGCATGTGGTGCTCCTACAGCACCACCACACCATCACAGCACAGCAGGGCCAAGAGCAGGGTGATGGCTCTCATCATCCCCCCTGGGGAGGGGCTGTTTCCAAAGGTTTGGAGTGGTAGGATCAGGGGGAATTGGTTTCAAGCTGGAAGTCAGGAGGAAATTCTTCACAATGAGGGTACTGTGACACTGGAACAGGTTGCCCAGGGAGGTTGTGGCTGCCCCCTCCCTGGCAGTGTTCCAGGCCAGATTGGATGTGGCCTGGAGCAACCTGGTCTAGTGGGGCATGTCCCTGCTCATGGCAGGGGTGTTGGAACTAGATGATCTTTGAGGTCCCTTCCAACCTGAACCATTCTATGAATCTATGAACCACATGCTTTCCCTTGGCTGCTTCCAGCACCCAAACCCACCAGAGCATCAATAGGGACGCACTGTCCCAACCATACACATACACAGCAACTTGGACAGCTTCACCAGGTTGAGTGCACTGGGAAACCGGCCTCGTTCCACACAATCCGTGAGATAGCAACAATTTCACTTACTAATTGCTCTACTCTAGATTACAATAATGATGCAAAGGAAACAGCCGCCAGCCACTCCCTGAAATAACCAATCATTTCCACCATCCTACTTGTCTTTCAGAAAAAAAAAAATAAATCCCTTTGCCACAGCAAACTGATCTGGAAGCTTTACAGCTCCTGGAGGAAATCTTGCATCCTGCCTAGAGACCTTTAGAAAAGCACTGGCAGCAAAATAAATTATTTACAGCACTATTTCTGACAATACAATCTCCATAAATGATACAAGATTGAGGGGTTTAAAAATGAGTGCTGGCGGCATGGGGCCCAAGCATGTGTCTAATAGAAATATTGATTAACTCGATTTCTACAGACTCTGTAAACAGCCTGATGAGAAGCAAAACTGCACGGATCATTTTTTTTCTCCTGTGCTGTAAAGGAGGGCAGAGCCATCACTTCACCCATTCAAATGAAGCCCAATTAAAGCAGCTTTGGGTATTTTCAGCATTGTTTTCTCTTTCAAACAATCCAATCTACATGTTGTTTACCTGATTCTAATTCATGACTTATTTCATTTCCCTAGAATAACTCAGTCAGTCGAGGCTTCTGGCTTCCAGCAAGATTCCTGCTGTTTACTTAGGTTTTCCAGCTGGGTTGAATGATATGCAAAGAGGTCTGAGGACTTGCTGGAGGTCAGAGAGAAGAAGAAAGTCAGTTGGCTCTGCTAGCGTAATAGCCCTGCACTTTTACAGCTCCCAGGACTTTGCTCTAAGCACCAGGCTAACCTTCTCATCAAAAGATACTAAATCTGTTCTCAGCATTTCAAACATTCCCAGATTCTTAGGAAAAAAAAATAAAGGCCCTGCCCTCTATAAAGAGTCTGAAGCAACAGTGCTGAGGGGCAGGATGAAAACTGAAGGCACCAAGTGCACACACTCACAACGAGAAAATTCAGTGGAAGCAGCTAACATACGCTTTTCTGCTTTGAAAAAGCACAGTTTCAACTGTATTCTGGCACGCAATGGAAAAGAAAGGAAACTCCAGGGGATGTTTAAGTAGAGTCTGCTTAAATATTTTGTTTAAGGAAATTATTTTCATTTTGGCTAGAATTTATAGGGCAAAACATCCTCAGCAATCCACAATGACCGTCGTTCTTCCAAGGAAGACGTGGAGTGTTTGCTCAGGTTTCTCAATGCTTACAGCTCTATCAGGACAAACTGGTTTGCTGAGCAGGGCTTGGGAGTGTATTTTTTGGATAGGCTGGCAGACTTTTGATTTGTGAGGTTTGGTTTTGTTTTCCCAGAGCAGCACCACGGTACCATTTGAAGAGCAATTCACCTCCCCTGTGCCACTGCAAATATGTTTGGCATAAACAAAACCCCCTGAAAGTCTGACATGACAAAAGCAAAGAGCTGTAAACTTGTGTTTAAACACAGCCCTGACACCAAGATAGATTAGCAATAATATTTTGGAGAAAAGGCATTTTTGCTAGTAATTCAACAACTGCTCCCATTCACTGGGCCGTGAGCGTTCCCATCCATCCTCCTAGAACTACAGGGCTCTCCAGCAAACCATTTTCCCGACTTGTCACTTCACCCCAAGATGCCTCCTGCCCTTCTCCATTTATACTTCTGTCATCCAAAAACACACTCCTTTTCACTTCTGAGCTCTTCAAATTTATGCCCTGATGCTCCTCAGCTCTTCTTCTATTCTTCTTCTATTCCATCCCAGAATAATTCAGGCGATTGCACTTTTGAGGTCTGATCCACCAACTCAACTCTTCTAATGCCCTTTGGCTCCAGCCTGGCTCCTCAGACCTATTTTTTTTTGCTCCCCCACTGCACCAACATTGCATCAGCTTTCGTTTCTCAGATGATTCTTTTCACTTCCTTCTTTAAACTTTCACAGCTTAATTCTCTTGATTTTCTTCCAGCATAACTGACTCTACCCCCCTAATGGACATCTCCAATTAAATCTTAATTAGCTCTCGCGCCAACAGCAGTTCTCAGGCTGATGAGCACACCCTACAAGAAAACCCAAAGCAAAAGGTCTTGCCTGTTAGACATTTCACTGTAATCCAAAGGTCACACATAAAGACACGCAACCCATTATCTGGCACAGACTCCAACATTATGGATTTCTTTCTCCGTTTAATTTACTTTGGAAGAGGTTACCTCACCTTTAGCAAGGATAAGCATCTTCACATAGAGAGGCTGCAAGATCCTAAAGCTTGGCAAGCCAGCAAAGCTACAGTTAGCTATTTAATTCCACACAGATAAAGTGTAACATCAGTTACTGCCTAAGACAGGTGGTTTTCGAGTGTTTGTAGAATCATAGGATGGGTTAGGTTGGAAGGGATGTCAGAGATCACCTAGTTCCTGCCACAGGCAAGGACACCTACTAAAGCAGGTTACCCAGAGCCCCATCCAACCTGGCCTTGAGTGCTTCCAGGATGGAGCAGCCACAGCTGTCACTAGCACAGCAATACTGGCTGGCAGGTTTAGCCCAGTGTACAGACCAGGTACAGGATGGGAGATTCTCCTGTCACACCATTTCAGACCTGCAGCCAGTCTCTATCCTCCACTCAAACAGTTAAGTTGTGCCTGAGGTCTGGCTCTGCCATGATGCAGTCATACTCCTGCGGGTTACTACGGTTCTCCAGCCTGACCATGACCCAGCCAGGACAGGGGGTGGGGATGGAACAGCCAAGTTATGCCAGGAATGAACCCAGGGAATGCAGTGGAGGTCACATTGCGGAGCGGGTACCGACACATGCCGCTCATTCCAGCCTGCGGCTCACTGAAACTCCTGGATGGAGGGTTCTCCCAAAGCCTGGGAAACGCACAGTGGGCGATGACCCACACCCACTGTATCTTCATCCTGCTTAGCATACACCAAATACAATAAGATGCATTAAGTCAAGTCTTTCTCTACCCAGCGCATGATGTGACTGGCAGGAGAACTTCTCTTCCCCTCTAATTCTGCTGATAATATGTAATTCTGTTCATCCTTTTAGCCTTAGCCAAATATTTATGTCAAGCTGGGAAAAAAATGCCAGGCACAGAGCAGGGGGCGGGAGGGGAGACAATCTAGAGAAAGCTCATAAACCAGTTTCAGCCCACAAAGCACTTCTTACTTCTGCCCAGTCATACTCAGCTTAACAATACAGAGGCTGTCTTGGCCATTCCTTTTATTTTTTTTAATTAACCTCAACAAGTTAAAGAGCTGAAGACCTCTTTATTGATTAGATAATCAATAAACCCAGGCACTAATTCCATACCCACAACACCAATGTTTTACTATGTTAGGATAAAGCCTCAGTCACTTGTTCCATACAGCAACTACCCGCTAGCAGGGGGCAGGCAGACCCTCCAGAACTAACGATGTCACGTACTGGCAAGGAGTGGTGCACATCACCCAGCATGCCTGAGCTGAAAGCTTCGATTTTTCAGTCACACTGCTGCTCCCAGGCGGGAATCGAGCACGCACATCACTCCTAACCCTTCCCCAGTTCCGGCTGAATAGGAAAATTCATTATTCATTTAATTTTAAGTAACAGCCAAAGGGTCCGATCAGCAGCAAAGTGCCCCAGCACTGTGCTAAAGCAGATGAGGAACAGCTTCTCCCTGATGCAGAGGTCTCCATGCCGTAGTTCTTGGGTTAAGAAAATGCAGCTATTTTTTTAAGGGATTCAAAGGAGAAACAAAGCCATAAATTATTTTCTAATTGCTTAGCAGTGAACAAAGGCAGAGAACGACCTGCTGCGTCCCAGCTCTTCCAAAGGCACACGTGAATAAACAGGACTGCTGGAAGTCCAACAAACTGACAACCCATCCCAGGGAGCACAAAGAGGAATGTTTGCCTAAATGCTGCCTTTCAGCAAGAGCATCATCAAAGAGGTAAAAAAAAAAAAAGCCATGTACGATAAGAAGGATTCCTGGTGGTTCTGGCACAGTGCTTACTTCTACGTAATTGGGAAAGTTTGGAAACATTGGAATATGCTGTTTGCTGGCATCCTTTCAAGAAGAAAATGACAAGACCCGAATGCCTGTAGTTCAAACAGCAAACAAGGCCCCAAAACAGTTACTAAACCAAAGGGTTAGGGATTCACAGGAAAAAGACAGCACATTTCTTTCTTCACCATTTTCTGCACTGTGAAGAGATCACGGAAGCCTGCAGATACCCACCCGACTCTATAGGTATACCCACAAGCCTCTATAGGTATCTGGTATTAGTCTGCCCACAGAACAGGGCCTAACTATTACCAGTTCTATCAACTTGCCCTTGTGAAGAAGTCAAAAAGCAGAGCAGGGAGCTCCACCTACATCACTCAGCAGGGATGGGACTGAGCAACATGACAAGGGCAGATACTATATCCTGAACATCATCAGCCCTCCCATGAGGAGCACTCAGGAGGTCCAGATTCAGCGCCTTTGAAATTGCTCTGTGAGCCTTACGAGGTTTGCAGATCACACCGGCTTGTGTTTTCTATAGTGACTGAAGATTTAACAATGAGGCAGAGAGATGATGAAAACAGGAACAAAACCAAAATACCAGCCAAAACAAGGCAGTAACAGCAAAAGAAGATAAACTGTCCTTCTCTCTAGAGAACCATGATGGTGTTGCTTAGGAGCTTCTTTGGGACTATCTCTTCAAAAGACAACATGTGTTGAGCTCTCCTCAGAGGAGGACAAATCCAATAAATACAGCTCCTGGAACCCTTCCCAGCACAAGGTGCTCCTGTGCTGTCCATCTGCATTTCCTAGAGGCAGCTGCCTGCCTGGAAGTGTCTTCACAGAATGGTTTGGGTTGGAAGGGACCTTAAAGATCATCTAGTTCCAAGCCCTGTCCCAGCATGGGATTGGACACTTCTTACCAGACCAGGTTGTCCCAAGCCCTGTCCAACCTGGCCTTGAATGCTTCAGGGATGAAGAATCCACAACTTCCCTGAGCAACCTGTCCCAGTACCTCAGCACCTTCACAGGGAGGAATTTCACCTTGGTCCAACTTAAGTGTGCAAGGGCAAAGCAGCACAGGCTGTGCAAGCAGGGTCTGGGAACAAGCTAATGCTGTTTATCTGAGCTTGGCCAACAGCAGTAGCTGTGGAATATAATGAGATTGTGGTAGAAAGAAACTTATGGCCTGAACTTCTAAGCCACAGAACAGCTAAGCCAACAATTCATTAGTTATTTTTTTCTAAATCTGGAAGGGGGAGAAGATCTATCTACTGCAATACACACTAAATCACACAGCGGGTATTTCACAGACACATGGGAATAAAGCGTATTGCAGGGCATTATTAATGTTTATTAGGAAGGTCTGTTACACCACAGTTTATCACCAGCTATCTTCACTGGGCTCACAAGCCATGTCTAAATGAGCCTGGAGTTTTACAGAAAAACAAAAAACACGGGTGTGCACAGCCCGAAGGGGATCTCACTGAGCTAAGCTGCACCATTACTCCAGCAATCGAAGTCTGCAGGCTGGCAAACCACTGATTTACACCCACAACCCCCCTAGCCAGAGCGTGGCAGTGCAAGCAACCGTAATGCATAACCCCTTTCATTAGTCATGTTGACAAATCAGAAATAACTCGAGATATCTTAATTACAAAGCCTGAAATTCACTTTCACAGCTCACCGAGAGTAATAGGAAGGGAATCAATCCTTCAAGGGAAAGGAATGAGCTGGTTAAAGTTGTTACTGATGGTAAAAGGAGCTGCAAATGCTGGCTTTAAGTTGATAGAAACATTTTAATTCATCATTCCCTAGATTGAGGGGGGCTTTTTTCCACATTGCTGGTTTTTTTCCCAAGGTGTTTCTTACCCTGTAACAACTGAAATAAAAAGATCATCCTGAATTTGCCCACTAGCGCCTACAAGTCCAAGAATAGGGATCCCAAACCCATGTAATGCATTATTAAACCATCAGTCACAGCACTGTCAAGGGTATAAGCCCAACTGAAGGTGGTTCAGGGGGTGGGAGGAACACTCTGCAGTTTGACCCCAGGCAGACACGACTGCCTTCACCCAAAATGTTGAGGTCTAGCATAAAAAGTTGTTTTGTCCAGGAGGCAGAGGAAGTTCCCCCAAGCACACACCTCCCCATGAGAGCTATCAGTCAGGTAGCTAATGTCAGTGCTCCAAGGTATCCACGAGTGAAACAGGAAAGCTTGTTCCAGCCTCCCCAGAGCAAGCAGGGATTCCACCAGCTCCTAGAATCTACCTGATATGAACTGTAAAACTCATTTGAAATAGGGAGGCTGCTCCCGTCTCTCTAATGGAGGGAGATAACGAGCCACAGGGACAGTAGAGAAAATCTGCTCCTCTCCCCTCCCAGAGAAATGCAATGACATGATGGCAAAGTGTTTTTATCAGTTCCCCAGACTGCAAGAGCCTCCTCTGCACCATTCATCAGGAGGAGAATGGACCAGGAGAACAATCAGAAATCCATTAGCAAGCTGCCGCTCGCCTCGGTGGCTGCCTGAACCCCCGATCAAATGTCAGAGCGCTGAATGGTTTGTGTTACTGGAGAGGAGGGAAGGATCAGGGAATTGTTTCAAAGCGGTAATGATATTATTACCATTTTTAGCTTTTATTAGCAGGAAGGCAACCACTTGCCATTTAAGTTTCCAAATCTGGGACAAAAGCTCCCAGCAAAATTAAAGCTGAGAGAGGTCTGCTCCAGTAACACCAGTTCACACGCACCACAAGCAAGGGGGCAAAAGAAAAACTGGAGATGGAGGTCAGGCTGCTTGTTGGGTGTGGTTAATGCTTTACTGTCTGCATTGAGAAGCTCAACTGTGAAATACTGCAAACTTGCAAGAAAACAGCAAGAATTACCAACGCTGCTCTTTGCTAGGAAAGGAGTGACCCCACAGGAACACATTAGCTCATCAGCAGTATTTCATCTGCTCTTCAGCAGAGCCACAGGCTCCTTTCTGCTGGAACTAACACTTTGCTGTCCATGTATCACATCACCAGACAAAGCAGATTGGTTTTGGATCTATCAAAAGCCCTCTCCCAGACACTCCTCCTCTTTGATGGAAGGTGATCAGCCCATTTCAGAAGCAATGTACAAAAGCAGGTTCATACATACATTAAAAATAAGCATCCGCGCCATCCCCCACACCGTTATTTACGGGTTTAAAAGCCATTTTCTGAGCTATTATCTGGTACAGAGACTAAAATAAGATGTTATTTGAGTGTATTAGCAGCGTATTGAAATTCATTTGTGTGGATTCGCTCCATTCATGGAGTGTTGATGCTTATAGGATGAATTTAAACCAGGAAATAGGCACTGGGAAGTAGAGAAAAACAATAATTAGTAAAAATTAGCGGTTCTCCAGTGCAAGTATTTCCGAATCCAAACTAATTCACGTTATCTTTCATCTGCCAAAACAGCCCCAAATTAAAATATCAATCAAACATAGCGATCCAGGTAGAAGGCTTAAACTGCATCTTCGGTTCAAGAACAGCAATTATTGTGTCATGGTTCTCAACTTGTTGAGCTCCTCAAGTGAGATCAGAAATGACTAGAGCAGAAAAAACATCCTGCAAAATCTTAACAACAACCTGTCACCCACAATAACTGCATGACACCTGAATCACGATATTTTAACCTCTGCAACAGCTACCAGTGAAATGACATGGTTGTCAGCATTTCCATTGTGAAACTCTAGCCAGACAAACTACTACAGTGCTGTCTTCACTGTACTGTCTTTTTCATTTACTAGGATTTTTCTATTTTACTTCACTATTTTTTCCACTAAAAGCCCATATGAAGCTCTGAAGTGGGCTGAAACCACGTCGTAGCAGTAGATCCTGAAGCACCAGAGGCTATTGAGCCAGGCTGAGATACACTGACACGAAGTCCAGTGTACGTACAGTGTTCAAGCCAATGTGCCCAGTTATCATCATTTACACACTGGAGCAGACTAGGGAAATGGTGGCTGGCATCACCTTAAAGCTCTGTTTATTTTCCACTGGGACAAGAGGAAGCACAAATCCAGCTACAAGCCCTCACAAACTGATGAGAGCACATTTACCCATCTCAGTGACTTTCCTTTGTATCTCTACAACTACCTGGCAGGAGGTTGGAGCCAGGAGGGGTTCAGCCTCTTCTCTCTGGTGGCAAGTGACAGGATCAGAAGAAATGGCTGCAAGCGGTGCCAAGGGAGATTTAAGATGGAAGTTAGGAAGAATTTCTTCAGTGAGAGGGTTTCTGGGCACAGAAACAGGCTGCCCAGTGAAGCCATGGAGTTCTCATGCTTGGAGGGACTTAAGGACCCAGTGCTTAGAGACTCTGTTTAGAGCTGCCCTGGCAGTGTTGGGTCAAAGGCCAGACTTGATGATCTTAAAGGTCTCTTCCAAACAAAGAGACAGGCACTGAAATACTGTAATCAGTGAAAGGGACTGGAATACTTCAGCCACTCCAGGTACTGTAACATGCAGCTCCAAGTCTACTGGTAGTCCCTGGTGTTTTGCAGGTTGAGATCTCCTTTTGCTTGCAATGATACCTGCTAAATTACTTTTATTTCATAAAAGCCATTTAGGGGTATTTAGCTCTGATCCCTCATAAACCAAATGCCATCTGAGTCTTCTTTAAACCATCAGTTAAGAACCAATTGAGGAGGAGGTAATTTGCTTACTGGTAACAGGTCTTAGTTCTTCACGTAACCCAGCCTGGCTGGGATCAGCCATGATGAGTATGCGAAGGCTGCAGCGTGGCCAATACCAGATGAGATGAGCTATTAGTTATGGCCCACTTCCCGCAAGACAGATGTCCTCGCTGCGATCTATAAGCACAACCATCAGCCTTGCTGACAGCAGCAGCAGCTGGGGAACCAGGCAGCACATACCAAAACGCCTTTTCTCTCCCTAAAAAGCTCCCAACCCTTTCAGGCACCACACAGCCAAGCACTCACTGCCACCGCTCACGGATCTTCTGAACTGGGAAATCTTCTGTCAGGGGTCTCAAACTGACACCTTTTGAAGCGCAACATTCATGTAAATAAGTCAGAATGTTAAGAACGAATTAGTTGAGCACATTCTATGAAGTTATTTCATTTGTTTTTGCTCCTGTTCATTTATTCCAATCTGCTGCACCTTCCCTTGGAGAGGTTATTAAACGCTCTGCTAATGGCCGCCAGCACTCGTTTAATTCTTCTTAATGAATGTATGAGTGAGTAGCGGAAGCTATTATGTAGGGCTTAATAAAGGGCGGGAAGGAATTTCCTAAAATTTATTGCCACAGGCTGCTGCTTGAAGATAAAATAAATGGTAATCGCTTGGAACAGGAAAGAGAAGGATGATAAAATGTCCCTAGACATGAGGTAAAAAAAAATGCCAAGTGCTATGAACCAAAATCTCAAAGCCCAACGGATCCCAGAAGCAAGATGGCCTCCTCCTGGCTTTGAGCTTTTTGTAATCCTTAAGACATTTGCTTTGAACACGGATGCTGAACGATAAACTCCATCTCAGCTGGAGGGATTATTTTACAAGCGCTTGAAAGAAAACCGCTCATTTAAAAGGCGAAGAAAAAGGCAGCATCTTAGGAAATGATTATTTGCAAGAAAGGGACAACACAGCAAAACTGGAAGGACTAAGTTTCAGGACTGTTGAGTCCAGCCGTACAACCTTTCCTTAAAGTACAGAGTTTAGCACATGGAGGAGACACATAACATTTTGCTATAATTGTGTTTCTTCTCTTCCATCACTGCTTTGGTCGGGGCTGATGGAAGAATGGAAATGGCTGAGGTAGACCTCCATGTTCTTTCTTTAATTTCTGCTACTCTTTGTTAAATAAATAAAACTCAGCAGGGTGAAGAAGAAAAGTGTCTGAACTGGAAGTCTGTCCTGCACCAAAGTGCTGCAGTCACAGCACCAGCCTCCCAGCCAGCTGCAGGGCAGACCTCGACAAATGGCAAGAACCAAGTGGAAATCAAAGATCTATCCCGTGTCAGCACAATCTAAGAGAAAAATACAGGCTTTCGAACTGTGTTACAACTCACAACACTCTGCTGTCCGCATAATCCTTCAGGCTTCACTCAGACAGTATAGCCCAGTCATACAGATGAGTTTGGGTGAAAACTCACATCAGTGTCATGAAGAAAGCTGAAAAGCAGGTTTCCCAGCAATGGGTCTGATTTTCTTTGTTTCCCAGCAATGGGTCTGATTTTCTTTGTTTCCCCTAAGCAGCTGGAGGTAATATTTTGCACATTACAGACTGTCAGAGTATTGACTTTAAAAAATATCAGCCTGTTCACAAGTTAGACAAACTTGGTGGTTTAATTACAGAAACAGCAATCAGAGATTGCAACACTTGTGATTAAAGCAATAGCTCAAGAGTTCCAGGCTGTGGTGGGAGAGGAGAGCAGGACTGTTTGCACGTCAGCTTCTCCCAGTGCCACCGGTATTTCAAGTACAGCTGCCCCAGAATGGCCACCACTGGTGCCTCTGTGCCATCTTCCCAAAACGCAGCATGAAGGAACAATTACACAGAACTATTGAAAGATGATGTCAAAATAGCACTTTGAGTGGGCAAGGCATCTATTTTTCTTTGTACAGGGAAGCACAAAGAGAGGAGGACTATTTCCAAAAGCCAGCTAATATTCCAAGAGCTTATAAGTTGACCCAAGAAGAAAAACAAGATTAGGTTTGCTCTTTTTTTGCTGCTTAGTGCAGACAAAGCCCCTCTCAGAAAACCCACCATTTTTCATGGCAGATTTGACCATCTTAAAACCAGAAAAAAAAAAAAAAAGAGGATAAAATTCAGTTTTTCCTTTTTAAATCCTTGGCAGGTCACCTGCGAGCACAGGCCAACAGCTTTTCCAGCGGTCAGTAAGAAATTAAGATTTTCTTTTCTAAACAAGGATTTCAGTTCCTTCAGTCCAACAGGAGGATTTTCTTAGCCCAACAGGACACAAAGCTATCAGGCAGTCTACAAGAGCATCCAGTTTAAAGATGGATGGAGTTGCTTCTCCAAGAGAACAAACAACAATTTGATAGAGGAAAAACCACAACAAGCCCAACTATAAAACAAGAAAAGACTTGTCATTAACTCACTGAAAGGCAAAAGGTGAGCAGCTACCAGATGAGTGTGAATTGTCAAGGGACGTACTACACAATTTGCAGATGACAGGTCGTGCTGGACAGGCATCTACTAGACTGGAGACCCTTTGGCAAGAAAAGTTTAATCTTCCCCCACCCGCAATAAAAAAGCTAAAGCTAAACGAGTGTGAATAACATCCCACTTACCAACACCAGTACCTTCACAAACAGCAGTGCTTCTAATGTAAGCCATCCAACACGAGTTATCCCATACCCAAACACCTACAAGCACTTCCACCCTCTTCTTGACTCTCTAACCCTCCTATGAAAGAGTCTCATCACCTAATAACATAGGCTTACAGAGCAAGAAGTTGCAGCTTTATGACAATGAAGAACATAGTGAACAAAGGATCTGGTTTTTTACTTCCAGACTAACCAAGGAGGTAGTTAAGTGATGAGATGGGCACTGCTCTTCCTGCTACAAGGAAGGAGGCAGCATTTTCTTTGCATCCCCGGAATCACTACATTCACAAACCTCTACCACCCAGCCTGAAGAGACACTTTTTGCTTATGCAAGGACAATCTCCACACTAAAGAGAAGCTACTGAAAGGAAACATATCACTTATTTTTTCAAGCATAACACTGGCGGCTGTCATAGGCTCCATAAAGGAAAAGCTGTCCTTTTTTTTTTGGGGGGAAGGGGGAGTAGAAAGGGGGACGAGTGTTTGGTTTGGTTTTGGTAGCAAGAGTTTTCAGTTCTGCTGGGTGCAGGAGCCAGATGTGGGAGGAAAAGCGTAGGTGGTGTCAGGGAAAGTAGGAACGAAGGTCCTTGTCGTGGTTTATCCGTGGTACGCGATGTTTCAAAATAACAGGAGCTCTGTCATCCAGCCTGGCTCAGAACCACCCCCGCAGCAGGAAGCGGCGGAAGAGCCCTGGAGAAGCAGGGCACATTTCTGTCATCCTCTTCTCCCCATCCCCATTATCTGCTTTTACTTGTGTGTCTCACAAAACACCCCCAGGCCAACCCCTGGCAAGGCCAGCTTCTCAAGGCAGACCTTTCACAGAATGTTTCAGGCCTAATCCTGGGTTAAAAGCAATTCTCTCTTCACAGCAGCAAACCCAGGATGCTCAGATTGGTGTGTTCCCCTTCAAAATCCAGAGTCAGAATGGGTGGTTTGTAGCCAAGAGGAGGCAGAGTACTCTGATAGTGTGAGGAGATGAACACTGGCACCCCCAACATTCCTCGCTCTGGTGGGGCTGCAGTCACACAACCTCCCTCCAGAGCTCACCCAGGGTGCAGGAACACTGTCAGAACTCAGCAAAAGCTCACCCACAAACCTCCTTACCCCCTCCTTTTCTTTTTATTCACAACACTTTGCCTAAAGTATCACACTCAGATTTCATTTTAACACTTCTTTGATGGATAGAAAATAACTGTCCAACCTACTCTCTCCCAGCTTGTAGCCTAAAGAAATCCATTTGGTCAGCACTGTATTCTGCATCATTGTGAGAATAATTTTTAGTTATACTGCAAACTCGCATCCATTTGTAAAGAAATCTCTTTATTTAAAGTCAGAAATGCACTCTATGATGACTTTTGCAACACATCAACCCCAAACCAAAACCTTCTTCTCCCAAAGAAATCCCTTACACTGCACACACAGGTACCTCCCTGGCAGCTGGTCATGGATACAACCACAGAACACACTGACACAAAGGTACACAGAGGCTCGCATCCCAGCATGATTGTGTAAGACTGTAGTAAAGAGGTCTCTGAGGCAGAGGAGAGCACCTTTACTTGACAGGGTTAGTTTTACTTGTAAAAATTTTACAAGTAGTGCATTTTTAAAATTCAGCTGCAAGCAATTCCAATTTGAGAATCATAAAAAGTACTACATTAATAATTGAAACACAAAATGCCTGTCTGATTCGCTCCAGTCCTCAGTCCCCCTCCCCAAAGGGCTTGATTTGCCTTAGGGGAGCATTTCACAAGCAGCACATCAACTCTGTGAAACACAACTTCAGCAGATGAAAGCATCATAACCTCAGAAGGGCTGCTGTCCTCCTAATTCCAGAATTTAAAAACGGTGACATCCATGTTGCTATTTAAACTACCTTAAAGGTAGAACAGCCAAAGCATTTCAGCTCAACCAAGCCCTTCAAAAACCACATGGTATAGTTTGTGTCAGATGCAGCTCACCAGCAACCTCCCCTCAGTCACCACATCCCCCCATCTCAACGGACAGCGAATGTTCCACCACTGCTTCCGTGATTCACCGAGACAAGGCACCCCCAACACCGAGTGATTCAAGCCTAGCTGGTGGCCATGAAATGTGTCTCATACCAGGGGCTCCAGATCATCAGGTTCCAAAGTCCAGCTGAAGCCCACCACTTCCTAATTTGGAAACACTGCCGATGAGGGAGATGGCTGAGCTGGAAAGCATCAGCTCTCTTGATGTCCGTGCCTTTCACTTCAGTGTCTGTAATGCCTCTGGAGTTAGGCAGAACTAAATCACAGGATCATTTAGGTTGGAAAAGAACTCCAAGATCGTTGAGTCCAATCACTGTACGAAGACCACTGCTATCTACATGACAAACAAACCTGAAGCAAGCTGTTTTCCCCCTCCCAGTAATGCGCCAGTGAGGTCACAGCCCCCATCTTCAAACACTCCTAAATGATGTGAACATGGAAATACACTCTAACATAGGTTATTTTTCTCTCAAACGAGAACAACTCACTGGATTTGTGCTATGCACTCCGACAAGCAGAAAGTAAGTATTTTACGTTATCTTTTCATGGTTCTTTGAATCCCCCACTCGATCCTGGATACAGCACTGATCACTATTTTCATTTACAAACCCTGTGCTTTTACCCTTGATTACAAAGCCACATTATCACTCAGGGAAGTTCAGAGCTAACTCTCAGGAGACCCTGCATTACCACCACTGCAGCAAGGCTTCAGTGAAATGTCATGCAGTACCTTTGCTTTGCAGGGACAAAGCCAGTAACTAAAATGATTATATTAGCATTTGAAGCCAACAACTACCCCTAAAAATCCAACCTTGATTGTTCTCATTCATCCTTTTGCTTGGCTCAAAATAAGAGCCTACTTACATAAGAGGTGTTATTAGCTTTGTGCATTTTGCTAGCCAGTAAGAGCCTTTTGGCTCTTTATCCTTTAGGATTTGGCCCTCTCCAGAGCCATCACTGCATCAGCTCTAGAAGGAGCTCCTAGAACACTCTCATGAGTTGTGTTCAGTGAGCAACTCAAAGCACAGAGAGTATCTGGCACGTACTGTCACCACACTAAACCTCGCTCTATACCCACGCTCAGGCAAGAACAAGGTAAAACACACCAGTATTTCTTGCAGTGAAGTTTAATTAGACTGGAGTTTCCCCAACAGATTTTTTCCCCCCCTTTCCTAATGACATGGAATGTGAAGGGTTGAGCAACACTTAACACTGTCTTACGTGATCAGCACATAGCAATAATTACCCTTTAATACCTGAAACACGATCACGCCGACATCCAAACCTCTGTGTGGGAGGCTCTATTTAGACATAACAGACAATCCACAGAACCCAGAGAAATTACAGCTTCTATAGGAACATCAACAGTATCAAATGATGGGAATAGCTTCATCTTCGCTCCAGTTAATTTCCAGTAAAGGACATCTATTTTGTATTAAATAGCTGCACGTTTGGAAAAAAGCCCATCGTACAGAGCAAACACATTTAGTGTGATCCATCAATAATCTTCAAAGAGGTCGAAGTTTGATTGTAGAGAATTTTAAATGCATCTTCTTATCCATCAAGATAAATATACTGAAGCAGAAATAACAGCTTGGCATTCATTCAGAATTTTTCATTTGAGCTTTCTCAAGTTATTTGCAAACATGAGGTGTAGCCAGACAACAACAGCTCTAATAGCTGTTCCAGTAATTCTGGCTGAACTAGAATGTCCCTTTTAAATGAACATTATGTGTTGTCAGATTTACAGAGGATATGAAGTGAGCTTAGACCTAATAAAAATAATAAAAGCCCATTCAAGCATACATATTTATGGCTTAAACTCTTTTTGCTAGATGCACTAAATCTTCATTACTATAAAATGCCCCTGCCCAAAAGAGATTTGGGTAAAATAAGAGAATCACTAGATTACAGCTTGGCTTTTGTCAGCATTGTTATGACTTCATAAAAGTTTTGCTCCACAATTATCTTTGTGATAGCAGTTCTGACTTCAAACACCAACTGCGTAAATAGCTGTAACAGGCTGAATATTGTTTTCAGTTACTGCCTGCACACTGTCGCCAGGGAAAGCTCCTGTTTAGAAATGCTGGGCACAATGCTGCGAGAGGAGTTACAGAATCAATGGCTATGCTGACAGGATCACAATTTAAATGAAAGTATGTATATTATTTTTTAAAGTCAGCGTGGCATAACAAAAGAGGTAGGGGAACGAGATCAAACACAGAAGACAGCAATAAGTAAAAAGGAATGCAGCACAGAAATCCATTTGCGTTGTTTTCAAAAAATGAAGAAAGGACCGAACTGGAACTTGAGGAGGTGAGGGAGCAAGATTTTCCCATTAACAGCAAATGCAAACATCACCTACCAACCTCTTTTTCGGCAGCAAGCAAGCTCAGACAGATTATAGGCTCCAAAAGTAACCGAAAAAGACTTGACAGCCCCTGTTCCCGAAATTCACGGTTGTCACTTCTGACCCTGGTTCTGGTCATTAGCTTTAGCTCATTTCCAAGGCACTTCTGACTGCAGGGGGTTGTTTTAAGCAGAGCAAACTACTACAAAGATTCAAAGAAGACACCTGGTGGCCACTGCTTCAAATGACAGTTCCAGTTTGGAAGGTTTATTATCATCATCACAACAATCCACACGAAACAAGCTGAATTTACTGCCTTGCCTGTACTTCACCGTGGTCACAGCATAAACTGAGGAAACTGAGAATTCAGGAACAGCTCCAGCAGTGACACTAAATGAGACAGCACAAAAAAAATTTCTATTTAAAATTTCCATGTCTTTGTCTCACCTTCAGCCTCTGAAGAGCCAGGATTCCTTATTCTGGGAACACCAACAAAACTTAAGGCCATGGAAGAGCCATCAGTTGCACCAAGTACAGACTGGCAGCTAATCAGCTCACTGGCTTCACTGCAACAACACATCAGGCAACGTGTGTACTGGTAACCTCTGGATGGATGGAATAAGTGAAATCTCCTCTGATGAGATGTGTCAGGGTGATGGGAAACACAAGGAACATGCCCAGGTCACTCCGTACTTCCAACAGTGACGAATATCAAACAGGAAACAAAGAGTGGGTCAGCAAAGAGGGAATCCTGTTCTTCAGCAAGCTTTGCCATCCCTAACTCCAGGTTAATTCCGCACCGGCTTTATCATATTAAATTCCCAGCTTCTCAGACCACCATTCCCTCTTCAATACAAATACAGAGCACAAACCACAGCAGAATAAGGTTCGGCATTTTACTGTTTTACGAGCTTTATTTAGGTTGTGGAGCATACAGGATTTCTTACTGATCAGACAGCACTTCAAAGAGTGAGCATAGGCGAGTGCAGATTGGACATGGGTCATGCCCCGGATAGGCGTATGAGGAGAAGTGAGTTGATGAGGTAGGAATTAGGTAGGAACTGGAATCAGTCTAGAAGATAAATGCACAAAAATGCCTTAGAAAAGCGGCACTAATGGATAAGAAGCTGCTCAAGGCAGGCAACGTCTAGCAATATTGATTCTTTAATCCACACCATGAAACCAAAGTCTTAATGATTAATAATCTGTTGTGAAATTCTATTCATTAGGTAAAAACAGAGCCCAGAGATGACACACCATAAATCAGGCAGTCTCCTCACTCATGAAAGAGTGATGATCTTGCTTGCATCCATGTAAATGAGCAGCACTCACTCTGCAGAAAAGCAAGGTCATGTTTTTCACCACTTAACGCCACAGGAACGCAAGGGAGAAACACTGGGAAAGAACAAATAAGCACCACAAATAAAACTTCAGGCCTAATTGTAGGCAAAAAACTAAAAAAAACCTAAGTAAGCTGGAACTCAGGACACACTTGCCTTGTCATGACAATGAGACACATGAAAAGGAACACCTCCCAGAGTGTAAACACAATTTGAACAGATTCACAGCAAATTTTGTCATCAGGGTGACGCAATTTCCAGCCATTTCACACAAAGTTGTTTAGTATCCACGTGTAGAAGGGATTAAATGTGCAAATCTGAAGAAAGGACAAAGTTGAGAACTAAGGAACAACATCGCCTTAGGCAGCTTTACTTAGTAAAATTGACTGCAAGTTCTTTGCCCTTTTTGTGCAGGATTCCTGTTTAAACTGATAAAACGGATACTCCAATAAGCAGATTAGCAACTCAGGATTCCCAACGCCCAGCAGTGGGACTGTGTCACTTTCAAGCTTAAGATTTGAAGTTTTCAATTTAAAATAAGGTGAGTGAGTTAGGAGATGTCAAAGCATGCAGAATGAGATGATCACTTACAAGCAGTGATTTCTATAGTAACACCCTGCAGCTTTCTGTGTCCTCCCTGTTCTGATCTTCTCATGTAGCCTTCCTATTAAAATTTATAAATAAGAATGCAGAACCAGCACAAATATATAAATGAAAGTCTGGCATTCAAGCAACCACTACCTATTCATCATGAAGGAGATGAACTGCTTAAACATAGCAAGTTATCAGAGATTAGTCACTGCACAAACCTGCTTTTACCCAGGAAAAGGATTAGCCTTTCCCCATCGTCATCATCTTCCACCTCAGCCTGTGGAAAAGCACTTTAGCAATTCATAGGTCTCTTTCCTAACTTATTCCAACCCCAGATCAAGTTTTATGGAGGAGCTTCTTAGTGAAACCTACTGGTATTCGATAATTGGAGCAGGAAAAAAAATACAGTGAGAGCTTTGTGTGATGAAAAGGAATATAGTCAGAGGCAGCAAACAAATCAGTGTTTGGTGTGCAGCAGATATCAGCATTAACCGCACTAATACCGCAGCACATCCAAGCTGGATACATAAGCAATGATGGCAAAAGCTGGGGATAAGTCTCTCCTAAAAGAGATGGAAATGAAAGTTTGGGAGCTGCCAAATCTCCAACCTAGCACTGAAGAAAGTCGTTTTACAGCGCAGAACCGAGATATGGAAGCTGAGCTCTAACAGACTCAAATGAGGTTGATGCCAATGATACAATTTCAGGGGAATGGTCTAAAGAGCAACCAGAAGTAATGAAGCAGTGTCTTTCAAGTCTCAGGTTTTACAGGTGGTAAAGCAGACACTGATATAAAAATGTCAAAAGGAACAATGACAAGAGATAAATGCAGGGTCTATAACTACATGGCTTAAAGAAACAGAGTTCTAGTGTGGAAGGAGTGTCACTTAAATCATTTCCATGTACAGGCAACTGACTGACTAATAAATTATTATTGCATATGAAGAAGATGGATTGAGCTCACCTATAGGATAAAGGGTAATGTGTAGAAAATCCTGTATCACTGCTTGATCACAATCTGCTCTGGACCACCCAGCTGACAAAATTCTATTCCAAAACCACAGTTATTACACAACACCAAACCAAGCTTACTGGAATTTTCCTACATGGCATGAAAACCATTGGCATTTCATAAAAATACCAAATACTGATATCATTACAATAGTCTATGTGGCAGTATCTACTGATATATGCTGGTCAACCATGCAGCTCTGAGGAGGAAACCCATCATAAAGTAATTTAGCCATCCTCACAATCCAAACAGTTGAAATATGAGATTCAACAGCATAAATCAAGATGGATTATCTAACCAAAAGACCTTTTTGAAAAATCATTTTTTTAATCAATGATATAGGAAAACATACTTTTAATGAGGGGGTTTTCTAAGCCAGTCACCGAGGCAAGATTAAGCTGAGAATCCGTCTTGTACAATTACTTCCTGAATAAAGCACTAAAACTTCCAGCACCTTTGTACGAAAAGTTCAGATCCAATATGAAAGAGGCGACAGCAGGCTGACTTCAGCTCAATCTAGCACTAAAGCTATAAGAAACATGGATGCAGTTCCTGGAGGCTGTTTTTTATGGTAAAATAAACATTTGATTGAGGTTTTCTTATCACTTATCTGAAAGAGGAACTCTAAGATCATGCTTTATCACTATGACAGACTAAGAATGTTCTTGTACAAATGCTTTATATTCTAAAGATACTTAAAGCTCAAAGCTGAGCAGCTATCAACTCCCTGGTAGTGTAAAGGTCTAACACAGATTCTAAAAGACTATTCCTTCTCTTTCTGTCAACTTGACAGCCACCAGAACTTCTAACACAAAACAACAAAAGTTACAAGACCAGGCTGATACCTGTCAGTGATCCATTATATGCAATAAAAAGCAGCACTGAGCTAAAGGTTGGACTAGATATTAAATGTCTCTTCAAACCAAAGAGATTGTGCGATACAAGAAAGTCTCACACTCAAAAACTCTTCCAGAACTGCTATCTGTGACAGCACATGAAGACACAGACGCACACCAACCTGCAGTACCACTTGAGAGACCTCCACTTCAAGCTATTCTTTACCATAATTTTGCATTTTTAAATAAAAAAAAGTTTAAAAATCACATTCAAATTCCCACGAATATGCCCATGAAATCAGTCCCTCTTCCCTATTGCAGTTTCACAGAATCGGAGAATTATTCAGGCTGGAAAAGCCCTCTGAGATCAAAGTCCAGCCCATGACCTATCATCACATCCTCTAGACCACAGCACTAAGTGCCGCATCCAGTCTGTCCTACAACACCTCCAGGCATAGGGACTCCACCACTGCCCTGTGCAGTCCATTCTCGAGTCTGATCACCCTTTCCATGAGGAAAGGCTTCCTAACATTCAACTTAACCCTCCCCTGGCAGCTTCAGGCCCTGCCCTCTCATCCTGTCGCTAGTTGCCTAGGAGAAGAGCCCAACCCCCAGCTGTCTACAACTTCCCTTCAGGTAGTTAGAGAGCATAAGGTCCTACCCCCACCCCCAGCTCCCTCAGCCTCTCCTCATAAAGACTTTCTCCTCCAGTCCCTCACCAGACTCTTTGCTCTCCTCTCTTTACACAGCAAAGAGACATAGAAAATTCAATCCTTCAGGCTTGCAGACATGCAGACACTGCTCAGAGTTCTGCCTCTCAGAACTCTGCTCTGCTGCTGACCAAGAACACCACAGCAGTCAGTTGTGCTTTGAATTTCATTCAAAGCTGTAGATCAAACTCACCACCTCACTGAAGAGTTACCCTAGTACCTCTTCACCTCAGTATCACAGATCTAATGAGTAGAATTTGTGTTTAAAATCTCCAGGTGCTGCTTTTGTGTGGAGATACTGTTCTACCAAGATGCTCCAGGAAACCTGCTCATCATTCAGCACAACATATACCCAAGACAACTCGGGAAAGCACGGTGCGTTTGCCAGTCACTCAAGTTAACTACTGCTAGCACTGGGATCAAGGTTGAGCCCTGCGGGGAAATCACCTTTCTTCTCTGAAGTCTGAGCTTTGCCAAGTTTAATGCTCTGGAAAAGCACAAGGCAAACCAGCATGCGAACTCCAAAATGCACTGCCAGAGTCTTTCCCATGAGCTGAGCACAGCTTTTCTCTCAGCTGGATGTTCCCAAAAAGCAGTGACTATAGACTCCTTCCTCAGCACAGAACAGCATGGCAGAAGAGGCAAGCATTGCCTTTATGCTTCCTCTCTATTTAAAGCCTGCAAGTAATCAAAGACATGGAACAAAATCTGCATCAAGATGAGATCAGTAAAGTCCTGTCAAGGGCTACTCTGCTACCCAGGGTAACCACAGCAGCAGCAACTCCTGCCTCTAAAACACCCTCAGTGGAAAAAGCAGCAATACAAAGAAAGAAGCCCAAAACTTGCCCATAGATTATTTGACCCCCCAATGCACGTCTAGATTGTCAGCTCATGGCAAAATTTAGAGCCTTTCTACATTATTCTCACAGAACATTTGGCCACCAGCAGAGCTGATTTCTGGCCACTTGCCTTCTTGCTTTTCAGAAGCCTCTCGATGCTTTGAGTGCTATGGAGAGTGCAATAGCTGGGAAGTGGAATTAACTTCCCCAAAACTGACTCTGCCTTACGCTCTTTGTATCTGGTAACATTCAATTACCCTTGCAGCTAAGATTCAACACCACTGCAGCAACTAACATCACTGCAACAGTGCTCTGGAAATCAGTCTGCTGCATGAACCTCAGCAGAACTTTGCAGGTAACAGTCCCACTGACACAGGCTATAAACAGCTTTACAAAACCGTAAGGAGAGTCAGGCTAGTCCCAACTGCCCATTTGTATATTGTTTTACTGTGGGTTTTAACATAAAAGGGCTTACAGGACCTTTAAGGGTTTGGCAATCTCTAGGGTTTAAGCAGCCCAGCCTGGCATGCCCTTACACATTTCGTAGCTATGAAAAGCAAGAAATGTGGTTTGCCTGGGACAAACTGGTTCCCACAGTGTGACACAGAAACCAGCTAGTGTTCAGCATCTAGAAGAAACTGCGATGAAAGCACTGAAAGAAAAACACAAACACATTTAAGCCCTGAAAAAGCACCCATCTATTTTTATGAGCTATAGCCCATGGCACCATAGCTGCGCCATGCTGAACTCACTGAATACTTCTCTGTCCATTAATCAAAGTATCTCAGACTATATATTTCAAAGGTGATTTATCAATAAAAAAAGAGTAAAATTAAGAGCTTTCTAAACTCAGCTTCCCCCCACCCCCAAATCTGTATTTTGCCAGATGAAATATCTGAAATTTAAGATATTTAGACAGGACAGGAGCAGCCTGAGCTCAAAATAAGGATAGTATGACTTTCCACCCTCTGGGCTTTGAAGAACCATTTTGTTCACTCCAAGGAAGACACTTTTCCTCATGTGGATAAGTGAGGTTGATCTTTTGCAGTTCTCTTAACAGATGTCCCAGCCCTGATGCCCCCTTTCAAGTTTATTCTTTTCTAAATGAAGACTCTGAGGTCTCTCCTGGACATATGGTAAACGGACATTGGAGAAGTTAGTATTCTCTGCAAATGTGCAGGGACCTTCTGACCTCTGGTCATACTAGCAAGACGTTACCATCTGCCTGTTCCTGTTAGATGATCAAACAGGAGTGTTCCTGGTTCTTCTGCTACATCAAAACAGCAGAAATAGGCAGGATATTGTACTGCTTACAGATAGAGCTCTCTGTGTATCTGACCTTGAAACTCTGTCCAAAGCAGTAAAACCAGCAACCAGACTGGGGACAGAGGAGAGGGTAAATCGCAAGGAGTGACAGCATGACATGGAAAAACTCAGCAGAGATTTCATCATTGCAGGGCCAACTTAGCCCTTCACATGCTCTGTCCTTCCCTTCATTACCTTCAGTTTCCTCAGTGCACAAACACTGTGGAGGAAGTAAAAAGTAGTTACACTGGTGTAACTCAAAACAGTGTTTCAGCACAGTAGTACAGGGGATGTGTCTCTGCTAAACACTGTCCAGATCTTATTAGGCCCTTCCAGCAACACAGAACGGGAGAACATTTGAAAGCAAAGCCCAGCTAAAACAAAACAATCAAAACTCTGCCAGTAACTAGACTGTGCTCTCAGATGCAGCAAATATTTCACTTTTTGCTTATACTAAGATTACAGATGCAGTTTTGTTCCCAGATAAACTTCCTCCAGAGAACAAAACCGTTGAAGAAGCTTATCAAAAGCCCATTCTCCACATGAACCAGCAACCAGTACCACATCTTAACAAAGAATGAAAGATTGCTCCAAAAGGTTTTGCTAAATGGTTGCATTTCCGCACCTCACTTTTGTAGGGTTGCCTTCAGTTTACAGCTTCTTTGGTTTGGTTTGTCGTTTTCATTTTAAAAAACAAAACAAACATCATGTAAAACAGTGACTAGACCTACCTCTGAGTCCTCTGGAGCTTTTCATCTGGCTTCTTTCCCAAGAAACTCTTGATTTGTGGAAGACAGCAAGTGACCGCATTGTTGTGCCCTAACTTGGCCACTTTCAGACCTCCAGCACAGCTTAGCCAGCTGTAAGAAACCACTAACTCAAGTGCTGTAAACGCACTAAGCTAATCAGCAAGAAACCATTTTATTCCAACCAGTTTTCACAACACCAGTATCCACAAGCTTTCCAAAAGTAAGGGGTTCTTTTCTCCCTCAAGCAGCAGTCCTTTTCATAAATGAAAGGCCACTTGTCCCTGCCCACAGCATCACCATCAGCTGTGGCTGATCCACACCCACCAAACAGCAAATCAGGAGAGGGTGAAACACCTTCCCAGGCTTTAAACCCAACTAAGGTAGAAATGAGAAACTTTGTACAATGTTGAAGTTACTTCCTTGTATTTCACACTCAGCTGTACAATAACCTCTGCCCAGGTTTCAAGACAACTGACTCAAGTTAGGTGCCTTTGTAATAAATAACCTGGAATGTCTGCATTAAGCAACAAGGGAGAGAAATCAAGAGACTTCCATGAAGCATCTCTGTACCTGCACCGTGCCCTTGAATAAATCCATAACGCATCCAGCTCACTGGACAAACATTAAATCAGAAGAAAAACCAACAGAAACCTCTTACCATGTTCAACGAAGACGTTGCAGTGTGGGCCCCCATGCCTCGATGACTCCTTCTTCCCTGCTCCTTTGATAAAGTGCAGGGCAGGCAGACTTGGCCTCCTTTGGTCCCCAAGAACTTTTCCAGGCTGCTGCCCCATAAAGTAACTATGGGCAGCCTTTTCCAGGTCGAGAAGTTTTTGAAGAAGTCCGTGATCCCTGATCTTCCAGGTTGGGAAGGAGCTCTGAAGGAGAACGTGTTGTAGGTGGGTGTGCTGGTTGCACTCGCTGCTCAAGAAAGTCACTTGAGGTGAAGAATTAAGACGAGCGCAGGCTCCTCCAGTGCTTCTGAAGCCAGCGACAAGGCTCCTTAGGTGACTTTAAGCAAAAAAAAAAAACCAATACAAAAATGAATAAAAGTTCAAACTGCCGGGCAAAGCCCAAAGAGTTAGCGAAGTTTCACGCAGTGCTTCTTCCACCGGGTTAAAGAAAAATCAGTTCATCTCACAAGCAAGAAACCACACGCAGGCTTCACCCAGGGCAGGAAACAGCCATTCCCACCGCAAACCAGTGTCAGGGTTTCCTTCTTTTTTTTTTTTTCCTCCTTTTCTTTTGCATAGCATTGAGTTAGCGAAGGCCGAGACAGCCGCGGGGTTGGCTTCACGTCCGGCCCGAGCCCGGCGGGATGGAGCCCGCTGAGGCCATGTCCGCTGGCTCCGGGCCCGGCCGGCTCCTCACGCTCCTCGGGGTCAAAGGAAGGGCTCGGGGGGATCCCCGCGGTCTCCTCGCAGGCCTCGGGCCGCCCGCCCCGCTGCTACCTGTTCCGCACCCCGACGGGCGGGGGGCATCGGGGGGCCATGGCGGCCTCGGAGAAATAACACCGGGGCCGCCTCAGACTGAGCCGGGGGCCGGGGGCCGCGCTCCGGGGGGCCGGTTCCTGCACAGCGACCAAAGGAGATCGAACGGCAGCGGCCAGGCCGGCGGCATCCCGCGGCGAGGGAAGGGAGGAGGGGGCCGCGGAGGGCCCTGCCAGGCCCGGAGGGGCGAGAGGGCGAAGGGCAATCCGGAGACGACCCCGGGGGCTGCGGCTGCCGG
>VZRI01008090.1:58201-83097 GCA_013397515.1 Upupa epops | reverse complement strand
GAGGAGGAAGAGCCTCTGGAGGGAGTGAGGGTCTCAACGGGGACTGGGGACCGTGACGAGAATGGGGGGAGGATCAGGGGGCTAGGAGACACGGGGAGGGGGGAGCTCTAGGGTGGAGGACCGAGTGGAAGATGAAGTGAATGGAGAGGGTGGGAAGGGGCAGATGAGGGAGTCTGAGGGGGAGTCATGATGGGAGGGGGATGAAGGGGAAGATGATGGAAATGCAGGTGGAAGAGGGATTTCTGGTACAACATCACTAGCAACCGCTCAAGGACCCACAAAGCTTGTCAAATCCCTTTGCAAGGCCCAGCCATGTTTTCCCCTGGGTGTGATGAGAGCTCCTTGGCCTCCAACCCAAGTAAAGACCCCTTTTGCACAGAGGTCCTGGCCAACTCTGGACCTTGGATTTGCTGCAGAGATGGGCAGGGACAAAGAGATCCTTACCAAGTCAGCTGTGCACACAACCATCAGCTCTTCCTCAACCCTGGCTTTGTCACCCTGCTGGCATGAAGGACTTCACTTCTTTATTATGCTGCCAGAGCTGAACTTGATACCATAACCAGCCATAAAGGACACTGAATGTGACTGTAAGCATTTTATTGATCTGCTGCCATGCATCATTTGGTACAGAGGTGAAGTTATACCTCCAAATTCTTCAGCCTGCCCTTAGATGTGCAGCGTTCCCTGAGCTGCAGGGCACAGACGGTGACGCCAGAGAGATTCAGTTTCTCGTACATTCTCCCCTTCACCTTGGGAATAAAGCAGGGTTGAGGCAGCAGCTTGAGGTCAGTGTTTTGGTCAAAGGTCTGGTTGCTCCCACTCAACAACAAGAGAGCAGAGAAATACAATTTTGTGTAGTAGCCTTCTGCTCAGGGCAACCATCTGGACATAGAGAGGCTTGTTTGTACTGATTCCTTCCCCTGTGGCAAATTCAAACATACTCGTGTCTCCTACACCGCAACCAAGGTCCCTGGCTGTTATATATATTTTTTATCCCACAACAATAGCCTCTGAAACACAGCACTCCATATAGTCCTATGGGATTCTCCATCTCTGCAGTGCCAGTCTGTTGCTACATCGTTCATTCTTAGCCATACAATTGATCCCAAACTATTTCTATTGCATTTCTCCATCAGTGACTCAAATTGCAGGTACTGAGGTTGTTTGTGCTATACATACGCAGGAGAGAGGAATGCTGGTACATTATGCTGAAACAAATCCAGGGTCACATCTCTTGAACTCAGCAGAGTTTCTCCAGGTTTATCTCAGTAATGGAGATCACTTCTCACTGTGGTGATCTAATTCCCTGCTCAGCTCTCACGGATTGAAGGAAACTGAGAAAACAAAGCTGTCTGTCAACTTGGGCTGAGCAGCCTGCAAGAATTTTGTTACAAAAACCAATACCAACCCTCCTTTATTAAAAACATTATTCCCTTACAGGTCTGAGCACCCTGGATAATCTCTGCCACCATGGCAGGGATGAAGCAGAGTGAGCTCCAGAATACTACCACAGGTCTGTGATACTCAGAAGACCTTGACCAGGTAATTGCAAATACACAGAACAACGTTCTGGACAGTACAGGCTATATACGCGCTTCTCCCTGCCGCACACGAGATCTGTGCAGATGAATGTACCTACTTTTTATTAACAGACTCAGTGAATTCATTGCTCAGGTCAGCAGTTGAGTGTTCTTTCTGATATAGAAGCAGTACAGTGGGGCGGGTTCTTTGCCAGAAGTCCCCAACCTCTTTCCACGCCAAAAGCATTTGCTGTTTTCCAGAGCATTGTTGTAGTCAATCTAGGCCAATACAGATTCCAGGCAGCTGGAATGGACTAGCTGGTCACTCCCAAATGTCTTAGCAAGATATCTACCCTCTTCTCTGCCCTGAAGATCATTGTACTTTCTGTCNCCGCACACGAGATCTGTGCAGATGAATGTACCTACTTTTTATTAACAGACTCAGTGAATTCATTGCTCAGGTCAGCAGTTGAGTGTTCTTTCTGATATAGAAGCAGTACAGTGGGGCGGGTTCTTTGCCAGAAGTCCCCAACCTCTTTCCACGCCAAAAGCATTTGCTGTTTTCCAGAGCATTGTTGTAGTCAATCTAGGCCAATACAGATTCCAGGCAGCTGGAATGGACTAGCTGGTCACTCCCAAATGTCTTAGCAAGATATCTACCCTCTTTCTCTGCCCTGAAGATCATTGTACTTTCTGTCCCAATGGTTTCAAGCTGGAAGAGGGGAGGTTTATACTGGAAGTCAGGAGGAAATTCTTCACAATGAGGGTGCTGAGACACTGGAACAGGTTGCCCAGGGAGGTTGTGGCTGCTCCCTCCCTGGAAGTGTTCAAGGCCAGATTGGATGGGGCCTTGAGCAGTCTGGTCTAGTAGAGGGTGTCCCTGTTCGTGGCAGGGAGGGTGGCACTAGATGATCTTTAAGGGTCTCTTCCAACCTGAACCATACTAGGAATCTCTGAATCTATGTTAATGATGTTGAAGTTGCCTAATGTGTTCAGAAATTATTAGAGAAGAGCCAGAAAGAGTACATGAACATAGTATAATTATTTTCTTTTATCTACAGCCTGTTTCTTTCAATGGAGCCTCTCACATGGCTTGTGAACATCCCATGTATTTCATAAAAGAAACATCAATACTCACTCTATTTACCTTCTGGGATGTGTGGGCTGTTACACCCAACCAGCGCAGTGATGCTCCCTTCATTTCCTCCATAACAGTGTCTTAAAGCTTCAACGCCTTTACCAAATAATAAAACTTAGCATATTAATTAGCAGTCCTCAGGAACCTGAGACAACCATTTCAAGACTGCCTATAATCTCACTGGGGTTTCAGTATCTTCTAGGGTCTAGCTTGTAGCTTTGTAATTCTACCACTTGCCTCAACCACACAGCAGAAGTGCACGTGGAGGATAGAGAAGTAATATCATAAGCAGCAATAATTGGATTAATAACCCATTAGCACAAATTTAAAATCCCAACGGTTATTACTGGGAAAAGGGAGGGGTTGCCATTCCTCTTTGAACATGAATCAAACACTGCCACCAAGAAACAGATGAGTGATTCTGTGTTCTCATTTCTGCAGGCAGCACTCACCAGCAAGGGAATTATTTACTAACTCTACTTTCAAGACAACTGGGCCAAGTGTTAACCCTGGAGTAGGCAGCACAGGAAGGTGCTACAACTGGTTTAAAAACAGTTCTTCCTTTTCACCCTTTCTGCTTAAAATCTGCCTAGCAAAATCTCATAGACTACTTTTAAGAATCCAAGAGGATGCTGCTTTTGCCGGAGTCCTCATTTATATCTCCTCTTTCAAAGGGATTTTTTATATAGCCTGCCCTGCAGACCTGCCAATGGAAAAAGGAGCCCTGACTCCCCCATCTACCTGAAGTGCTGGAGCTTCCTCCCCCAGACCCCATCTGACTCCGCACTCATCTCTGCTGGACACTGGGGAAAAACCACTTGCAATATGGTGAGTCATGACTAGACGGTGATACCTTAAACCTTTCCATATGGGAGCCATGACCCCTAGCAGCTTTCGAGACCACTGGTGGCCCTTGATACTCATGAAGAGACTGATTCAGCCACATCAGCAGTAAACTGTAGCTGGCCAAGTACCCTTCTTTGACACCTTTGACAGCTACTCGGGAAGTTTCCCCATCCCCACGCAGGCTTGTCGCTCTCATGTCCTTATACCGGCGAAGCTAGGCTCGGTGGGGCTGCAGGAACTGCCTGTGTTGCCCTGGCTGAAGCCTCCCTATAGAATTTGGGTCTGGGCTTGGCAAAGCGATTGGCAAAGAGCGGCAGTGACCCCTCGCGGCCAGGGAGGAGACTACCAGGGCCTTCAGTTGCTCCCACTCGTGAGAAAAAGATCCATCATCAAACCTTCCCGGTTGGCGTTCTGGGTCTCGGGCTTAAAAACACAAGGGTATTGGGGAGCACGGGAATGGGATGAGTCACACACTCTGCCCCAATTAACACGTCCCCAAGGCCAAAAGAGCAGGAATGCTGCAGTAAGCAGGATGAATCAGAAAGCTCAGAGCTAAAGCAGCACAGATCTTGAGCTCATTGTTTTTCAGGTTGTGTATGCGTTTGTTGAACATCGAAAATCAAAAAAAAAGGTTCATGATGGGGGGTCTGGAAATGTGGGGTCTGGAAAGAGAGCACAGTTTTAAAGACAACTATGCACAGAAGGCAGGGGAAAGAACAAGAGAGAGGAAAAGGAGAGAGAAAGAATATTAAACTCAGCTGAGCAGTCCATGCAGCCTGCTGCAGAGACACCCTTTTTCCAAGAGCTGTGTTCTGAAAACCTGGCACTGTCTCACCTTGCAGGTCTGACAGTTTGTTCTTGGTAGCCACAAGCACCATCCAGCACTAAATTAGCCACCTCCAGAGCACACTTGCTCAGCATGTTTCCATCCCATTACCAGCAGCACTTGCAAAAGCCTTGTAACATCCCCAAGCCCTTTCTGACCTGTTAAAACACCTGCAGAGAAGTTGCTTGAGGACAGAATCATTTTGCATTCGGTTCAGGAAAACCATTTCCAGGTATCAAAGCTCTCGAGACAGTAGTCAAGTATGGTCTCATCACCCTTTTTTCCCTTTAACTGACACACAGTCGTTGAAGTGGCAGAGATGCAAAGAGATCTACTGGATTAACTACTGACCCCTCCATCAGCCTTCAAAAATGATTTTAAAAAAGAGAGTATCACATACTTCCTCTCATTGCTTGTTAACCCAAATCTGCTTATACCTAGAAGCCTCACAGCAGAAATCCCTGAATCTCGCCGCATGGTTAATAAGATAAACAGCCTCTAAGCTACAGCAACTGGGTAGGGAAATTAATTTTCCAATTAAAAGATGCAGAGGCTGCTGAAGCTTTTTAGCCTTCTCGCACTGTTCCTGTCCACACAGATGTGGCTAAAGCTGCTACCAGCCTCATGCACAGACCTGAAAAGTGTCAGCACCAAGCTTTAGATTTCAAATTTTCCAAGCGATCCCAAGCATACCGTCACTGCAACACTTAGGGAATCCTCACTGAACTCAGAACTAACATTTCCTGGGGCTTGTGTGGAACATTTCACCAATATCCCCAAGAAGTTTTCTGTTTTACAGAGGCAGCACAGGCAGTTTTGAGCTGTGCAGCAGCAGAACGGATTAGCCATGTCCTTGCTTGTCCTTAGCCCTTGAGCTCTGTAATTCTCTAGTATTTAGGTAGCAGCACTGGTGGCAGCCATCCAGCCTTTGCTATTTGCAGGGGCAATGAGGCAGAGCTGCTGCAGAAGGTAAGTAACTACAGACACGATCCACATCTGCCACCTAGTGCCTACTGCAGGCTGCAGGCAGGGCAGGCTGAGCTGCATGAGACGGAAGGAAGGGTTATTTCTAGTTCCCAGAAAAAGACTGAGCAAAGAATTTTTCCTTTTGCCTGTGGTGAGCATGAGAATCTGCAACACTAGAATTAGATGCAGGGGCTATTAGCACAGATGTGTTGCTTTTTCATCCTCTTTTAAGAATTACAGCACTGTGGTTCAGAATACAACCACAAGATACATACACGTCTGTACCACAGACAACTCTAACAGAGCACCTGAGATGTGTGAGGATGTGGAAAGCATCACACCCACTCCGTGCAGAGAAGGCAAGAGAACAACCCCACCAATATCTGGCTCAGCATCCTCTCTCTAGTTGTTGATGAGGATCTTAACCAGTGTCATACTGGGCTCCCTTTCATCCCCTAGACATGATTCACCTCGCATGGGGATTAGCCTACAAAGAAACTGCACAGATGTGCTGAAAAGGGAGGTCAAGTCCTGCCTGAATGGGATGAGGGGCATCAGCTGAAGAGGAGATAACAGGACACTGCAACCATTCCCAGTTTCCTGGAACAAGGCAACTTTGAGCCAAGCGTAGGTCTCAAGCTAAACTGAATTCATTCTGGAGACAGACTGGCTAAAGCACATGCTCCTCAGTGACCAATCCATTTACCAAAACATTTATTGAAACATCAAGTATTTAATACAAACCAGTATTGGAGCCTCCTCAGGAGAGGAGACCTACAGGACGTACAAACCTAGGAGGCACTGCTTGTTCATGGCTCCTCACACATGTGGACAGCCACATCATACAACACCCTTGAGACACAGGCAGACCCACAATGTGGTTAGCAAGGGTGTGGACACTCCTGTCCTCTGAAGACCTGTACCTGTCATCTGCAAGTTTAAAAACAGGAGCTCTCAGTAAGAGAGCTGACTGGAAGACTGATACCACAGTCAAAATAAAAATCACTTAGAAAGCCTCTGGGGAGAGCAAAGCATCACAAACACATCCCTTCCTCTGGATCATTCTGCACAACAAAGTTCAGGGCACTAGGCACAGGAACAGTGCTATGAGATGCCCCAGTTGCATCTGCATCTTCTTAAAAGGTCACGTATCAGTTCTCCAGGCTGCTGCACTTGAGTACTTTTGTACTGCAAGGGTTCAGGAGGTGTCCTAGGAGCTAAAATGAGAAATCTGGGTGGTTTCTGAAGAGTGGAATGAATGTGGCAAACTAGAACACCAGTAAAAAGTAACATTGAATATTAAGAGCTGCCATGCTGGGCCTTCACACGACTGCTTCTGGCCACGTGCCCTATCCCTCCAGGTCCAGCAACCTCTGTCGGGTTTCCAGAACGATCTCCTCCATCACCTCTGGTTTGAGAATGTCCTTGATCTGGAGTGGGAAGAAGAGTAATATTGGCGCCAAAAAGTAACTACTCCTATCACACACTGCAGGAATGAGGGCCCCTGGCACACGGCAACAAGCAGCAAGGAGTTCAGAGGATTGTGCTCCAACGCAACTATTATGGCAGAGGGTCCAAGGCAAAGTCAACCTCACCAGAATTAGCAATTCTTTCAGAGACCACTAGAAACCAAAAGAGACACAACTGACAACTCCCTGACTCTTGTGAAGGACACACACAGGTATTTGGGAAGGGGAGAGATTAGTTAAATAGAGGTCTGGTTCAAAAGAACATCCCATCTAGCTGAGTAGGCTGCCACTGTGAATGAAAGCAGAAGACAATTCAGGTCTTAGCCATCTAACAGAATTGCCAGGGGTGGGCTGGCAGAAATCACAGAGAGAAGCTGTAGAGCAAGAGGTCTAACTGAGGGGAGCCGTCCAGCAGAGCAGGATGTGGACACAAATAGCACAGTGGTCTCTCTACGTGACACTTGCTTTTGAATTTAAAGTGCATCGCAGCCTCACCCAGCCCCAAATCTATCACTGCTTTCACAGACGTGACACAGGGTTTGTGATAGAATCTAGCGAAAAATGTTTGTAGGAATAGCTGGGCTGTGCTAGAAGGAGAACCCTGACCATGCACAAGGCAATTTATGTCATGCAGAAGGAGGATGTTCACGTTGTCCCTTACTGCAGGGAAGCCGGAAGGAAGCCCTATCATCTAACTTTGCGACTTCAGCAGTTCCCTCCCCACAATGGAGAACAAAGCAAACAGCACTGGTTGCTGTACCTGATGAGGAAGGGAAGCCTCATAGCAATACAGGATGCTGGTGTCAAAGAGCATCAACTTCTGAGTAACCAGAGCCAAAATGCAGTTTCGGAGCCGTGAGATCACCTCCCGGTCAGACAAGGGAACCGGCTGTTGAAGGACAGAGGAAAAGAGATTAATACACAAGGAAATGCTGCAAGCCTTCCGTCACAAAGCTCCGCCATCAGCCCAGTACCACATCTTCAAAGCCTCGAGTTATTTATTCATGTGTCACTATGACTGACTAACAAAACACAGTTGGTAGGAAAAGATTCATCTTCCCCGAGCCCTCACCTCCAAGTTGGTGGTGAAGCCTCCTGCCTCTTCGTCCTTCTGCTCTGCAGTTGGGTAGATCCAGATGAAACCATTGTTGCCAAGGATCACAGATGCACCACAGGGCAAGTCGTGGAAATGAGTCTTCTGGCGTTTCACAAGGGAGGGTGAGACCTGAACAAGCACACCCTGACCCAGCTGAAGAGGAGATCATGAGACTCTGCATGAGAGATGCAAACTACTGCACCAAGTCACCCTCACACACAATTTTAACACCTTTTCCAGTGAAAACAGCAGATACAAACCCTGCATGCCTCTGGGAGTGCTGGGAGGATTAGCTGGTGCCTGCACAGTGCTTTGAAGATGAAGAATGGACCGAGTACTTAGCACCAATGCTAATAACATCTTGATCTCAACCACACATCAGCCATCCCCGCAGAAAAACATGTGAGAGACCCAATTTAGCAGAACGCTTCCTCTCATAATCCAGTCGCTGTCCTTCACCCTTTGTGCAACAAGCACACTTCGCTTTCATCTTTTAAGTGCTAATACCCTCGGTCTGGTAATCCTGAAGTGCAGCCTACGCTCCAGCGGCCCCTTGACTTATTTCAATGCACAAAAGCAGAGATAAATGCCAACCATGTAAAGCTGAAAATAGAGTCCTGGAGAGAGGAACTAGTCACAGGGGCCGCAGAAGAGGAGCGATGAAGTTTGAATCAGAAGATTTTTCTCCCCAGGGTTTAATTCTCAAGTGGCTAGTGGGGGAAACAGGACTCACAGGTGGTAATTGTGGACGGGGAGAGCAGCACCACAAAGAACAGCTCAAGGGCACTGCCTCTGCTTTGTGGAAACTCTGCTCAGTGCTCCCACACTGGAGCCAAGGTTCTTCCAAACCTGCGGCAATGGGTTATAACGACAACCTGCTCTACTAGAGAGCTTTTTTCTTTAAAATCCATCCAAAAACCCTTATTCAAGTCAACTGGAGCAGAATCAGGCCAAGATCAAATGCTTTTGAAAACTTACCTTCCCGTATTTCAGACTGCGGGTGTGCAGCGATACAGCCCCATCAGAAAACACAGACTGCACCTCTGCCTGTCAGTGCCACTTAAGGAAACGAGATGCTGAATGCTGCCCAGTGCCAGTGTCACTGGAGTCTGGCTGTTCTCCCCACCAGGCACTTGTCTCTGCTGTCTGAGTGCAAGCAGTGGAAGGATACACTGATGAGGTCCCCTTCCTGCAGATAGTCCCTCATTGCAAGTTCATCTTCTGCTGATCTTCTCCTCTGAAATGCACAATGCAAGAAAAGTTCCAGGTAGCTCAGAACAAGAAAATGTCAGTACCTGTGTCACAGGGGATCTCAGGATGCCAGAGCAAACACCGTCTGGTCACCGAAGGAGAACAGGACAGACTGGCTGACCTTTACGTAATCATTTATATCCAAATAATGCTGAGGGTTAACAACATCAGAGCACTACACACTCGCCCCCCAAACCAACACTGCTGTTGTGCTAACTGTGGGGTGGGCTACAGAGCTTCCCAGCACCTCAGCTTCTGCTGTAAAAGCAGAAGACACCAGGGCTCTGGCACTGCTCGGTGTGAGCTGCACTGCTCCACGTGAACTGCACTCACCAGTTCCCCACCGGGTAAATTCATAGATGACAGCAGCAGGACTGAATCCAACCTGGAATTTGTTTCCACTTTCCATCGCTTCTGCTGAACCTGGAGAAGAAAAGTAATGAACTGCACAGGAGTCGTCTCTCCTGCAGAAGACGGCTCTGCTGCTTCCAGCCCCATCCCTTGTGAAGCCCAGGCGCTCGCAGGGCTGTTTATGTGTTTTCGAGATGTCCGGAGTGCTCCGATGGGACTCAGCGGCGCCAGCCTGGCCACCAGACAGCAAGCACCCCCCTGCTCCACCGCGCAGCCCCAAAACGACCTTTACCTCCGTGATCCTCCCCACTACGATATCGCCGACCTCGCCGTTGTACCTGGGAGCGGGACAGAGAACAGCCCGTCACCCGCCCCATCCTCCCCCTCCTCTTCGCCATCGCCAGCCCTCGCTGGCCCAACTGGCTGCTTCCTAAGGTGCCCGGGCGAGGGGTGGCCGTGCTCACCTGGTCTTCAGCGCCCTGACACACACCAGCTTGTTCACCCTCTCCACGACGCCGGCCACCGAAGCGATGAGTTTCTCGTCCTCCACGTAGGTCCCGTGGCCCCTACGGGCAAAGCGGCCGCATCAGGAGCGCCGGGAACCGGCCCGCGCCCCCACGCCCACCTGCCGCCGCCACCGCCCTCACCTCATGTAACCCGTGTCCGTGGTGATCGTGTCCCCCGGGGCAACCAGGTGCTTCTCGCCGCCCCGGGATGCTGCCGGTACCACTGTCTTGCGGGCCACGGGCAGCCGCATGCTGACGGCCGCCATATTGGATGCGGGCGCGCGGCGCCAGTGCTCCCGCCTGCAGCCACCTTCCGCCCGCCATGGTGGCTGCTGGCGAGAGCGCACGCCAGGCGCAGGCGCCGCCATCTTGGGTGAGGGCGATGCCGCAGCCATTTTGGGTCCTGGCAGGAAAGGGAGCGGCGAGCTTCGCTGCTTTGGGAACCGAGGAGAGAGAGCGGCCATGTTTAGTGAGGGCAGGGGCCCGGCTGAGGATCCTTCAGCAGAAGGGCCGCGGTGGAGCAGAGGGTGGGTTTGCAGTGGCGAGGAGCAGCGCCCCCAGTGTGTGGGGAACCCGTGTGTCTCTGCGAACACGAGTGACTCCCCTGCTCTGTGGATAACTAGGGTTTGTTCCCAGTGAGGGGCCACGGCATGGTGACACCCATCTTAATTGAGGGACGAGGACTGTGGCCCTTCCCCTGGCAGAGCAGCTCAACAGTAAATAACACATTTGTGTGGAAGGTTTAATCATTTAATTCAAGCAGCAGCCGGCCTCTCTGCAATGAAAGGAAATAACCGAGGAAAAAGGAGCCAGAGTTGACATTCAGCAAGTGTTTGCCTTCCTCAGGACCAAAATCAAGCCTTGTTCTTTTATCCAAGACTGGCAGCTGTAGGCCCATCACAGGTGAACTGTGACTTTAACTCATGGAAGATACCAAAGGATATCAAACAGAGACCCTGCACATGGGGGCAGGGAGGTACCAGACCCACCAGTAGCACTCCTGTGCTCATTCTGGCTGTCACAGAACTGCACACGGAGTTGTTTTCCCCCAAACTGTAGTCTGGAAAAGGGGAGATTTAGGCTGGATGAGAGGATAAAGTTGTTGAACCTGAGGGTGGGGGATCCCTGGAACAGGCTGCCCAGATTGGGGCTGGAGGCCTCATCCCTGGAGCCATTCAAGCTCAGGCTGGCTGGGGCTCTGGGCAACATGGTTAGGCAAGTGCTGGCCCTGCTTGTTGTAAGGGGATTGGACCGGATGCCCTTTGGAAGTCCCCTCCAACCCTGTGATTCTGATTCCCTTTCGCAGCTGTTCTGTTTGATCCAACAGACAATGCTGCACCTCCCTGTTCACCTTGTACTTCTCTCAAACCACTGCGTTCTTCCCCAGCACATCGCAGAATAAATCTCTCCATTCCATCCGCCTTTTAAACGATAAATGTTCCAGGTCATTTTTTTTATTTAGAATACAAGAGAGAGGTACAAATGTATTTACACTGTGTACATATACAATCAAATAATATATAATATCAAAGTTCTGTAAATAATGTTTACATAAATATGTACAAAGTTAAAGTGACAGCTCGGTTCTGTTTTTTCTTCTTTCTTTTGTTTTTTTTCTGGAAGTAAAACACAGCTTGTGAGAACTTTATACATCTTATAATTAATATTAGAATACCTTCTTTTGGACTTAATGGTACACAGCCCTCTCCTCAGGTGTGGCAGGACTCCAGAGGGCGCTTAGAGTTGTTCTTGGGGACAGAGCTGGCCCAGGGACCAGTGTTCTCTGTCCACAGAGGGCAGTAACGACCGGAATATTCCCCCGTGGCTGCCATAGGGAGAGATGCTTCTGGGGCTGGAGCAGGCACAGCCTGGCTGAGCACAGTGCCCCCTGCCAAACCTGCCTGTGGATGGGCATTTCCAGCTGGCACTTCATACTGGGGTGTCCCGGTAGCCTGAGTCCTCTGCCTGTGGCATGGGCAAACCCTGAGTCACAGCTCGGGCTGGAGTGGGCCAGGCAAAGAGATTTTGTGGGGAAAACACAAGCGTTTGCTAAGGCAGGTTTGCAGAGGAGTGAAACGCGTCCCTTTGAAAGGGCCACCAATGCCAGAGATGCCCCTGGGGTAAACAGGCATGAGCGGGGTGGCTGCCAGAGGGCTGTGCCAGCCTCTCAACAGGGCATATGTCTCTGCTGGACTGTCGCTGAAGGAGCATGAGGAGAAATAAGAGCAATTTTTCCTTCCATCAAATGATCTGTAAAAGCCAGGCGTGACTGATCCAGCCGTTCCCTGGTGCAACAGCAAATCCACACAGGACGTCCTGCTGTGCCCCCTTGTCTCCCCCTGCCAACCCCAGGGACCAGCAGCCCATCCTACACCAATCCCTCACAGCATGGGTAGAGCTGGGGAGGGGGTCCTCCATCGCTCACCAAGCATCCTGCCAAACCCCGTGCAAACAGCGATGCTCCGAAAATAACCTGTCACCCCCACCTTCAGCACACAAAGCCCTGCCAGCGCTGCCCGAGGGCCAGCACCTCCCACACCACCGCACATCCCAGAGCCAGTCTTTGCTGTCCGAAAACCTGCTGCCGCACCGGGGTTTCACAGCACCATGGTGGGGATGTGATGAGCCAGCGAGGCCGGATGGGGCACGGGCAGGGCCGGCGAGTGAGCCTGCAGGGAGGCGTTGGGGGGCCGATGGCGGGCGCTTTTCTGGTGTGCCCGCAGCCCGGCGAGCTGCGAATAGGCACTTTGGCAAACCTGGCACTTGTAGGGCCGCTCACCGGTGTGCAAGCGGACGTGGTTGCGGAGGGTGGAGGACTGGCTGAAGCGGCGGTTGCAGAAGCGGCACACGAAGGGCTTGTCCAGGGTGTGGATGCGCATGTGGGAGCGCAGGTTGCTGCGGGAGTTGAAGCCACGGTGGCAGATGACGCAGCGCATGCGCCCCGTTGTACTGGCCCCCGTCTCCACCGCATGGAAGTCCTCTGGGAACAACAGGGGGTGGTTAGATGCTGCTCTGCAGCATGGCAGCAAACCCCCTCTTCAGCCCCCAAGGCTGCTGAAATAACCACCCCATGCCCCTTCACCGGCTCCTCTACCTGTGAACGATGCCCGTGAGCAGAAGCACCCAACCCTGGGCAGAGCAGGGTCACGGGCTGGCACTTAGAGCTTTGTGATGGGGCCAGAAGTGGGAATGGGCTCTCCCAGGTTTAGATGGGAGGCAACACTCAAGTATCAGCAGCAATGAAAGTGCTTTCCTGAGATCTCTGCTGCCTGTGCACAGAGGAGCAGCTTGCAGAACCAACGTGACAGACAACAACAGCTTGGGGAGAGAGCAGCCTCCTGTGATAGTGGACAGATCTGTTAAATGCAGAGCAGGGATGCAGGCAGCTACCTCCACTCAGGGTTTCACATTGCATCGGGGCTGCCTTCCTCCCACTCTCATTCCCGTCCTGCTTCTCCCTGCCTGGCTGCATCAAGCAACACCAGCAGCAATAGCCGTGGGCAAAACAGCTTGGAAGGGAATTACTGGGCACCTGCTGGAGCTGTATGGATCTGTCTCACAGTCCCCAGAGAGCTGGGGGGGGGAATCTGGCATACTCCCTGGATGTTCCTGCCCCATGCTCATTCTGTGGCCTCAGAGCTGGGGACAGGGTAAATGGAGAAGGCAGCGGTGCTGCATCTCTGGTTGGTTTTGGTGTTACCTACCATGTTTGTTCTTCTTCTGCTCCTCTTCCAGCCCCGGCACGCCTGGGATGCCCAGGAAGGTGTTGTGGGAGTTCCCATACCAGACCAGCAGTTCTTGGTCTGGAGGAATCATCTAGAAAGATAAATACAGACAGAGATGTGAGGAGGGAACGGCAAACAGCTCCTAGTGCATCCTTGCCTAGTGACTTCAGACCTACCCTGACCATAACCCACCTCCTTCGAGGCCCTGCTGCCACCTGGCACCTGCTGGCAGTACCTGACACCCCCTGGGCTGACACAGCTCAGCCCAGGCTGCGGCACTGGAAGTGATGGCACAGCCCAGCACCATCCACCACCAGCACCAGCCTGCACTGGGGTCTCCCCCAGGCTGGGCCACACCACCATGACAGGCAAATACGCAGTCATGGAGCACAACAAACAGAACGTGGGGTCTCTGGAGTGAAGGACCAGAGGTCCCTGCAGCTTGGGGAGATGAGGACATGGCAACACCCAGAAACAGAGTAAAAACACAAGCAAAGAGAGCAAAGCAGGAACCCATGCAGAAACCCATCTCAGTTCCCTTGCAGAGCATTTCAGCTCTGGATGGAGCCACCAGCACCCCCCAGCTGTAGGGCACAGACAGCATCTCCTGACCCTGCTGGGGTTTATTCTAGCTGGTGAAACACACATGCATGCTTCATCAGCCTGCGGATCAGAGAGCTCGGGCTGAGTGTGACTCAGCGGTGAGATACTGCCTATGTCTCACAGCAAGGCCGTGGTGCCTGTAACCGCCTGAGGAGATCTGTAGGGCCAGGGAAGGACTTTTACACCACACACACTCCTGATTCCCTGAAAAGTCAGAACACTTTTCCTTCCCATTGGTCCTGTTATGTTCCTGCATTGCCAGAACAGAGCCTCCCCATGAGGAACAGCCGAGTCAGGGGAGGCTTTCACACCAGTTCAGGCCACACTAACACAGCACACATGGTCTAAGGAATAAATGACAGTGCAGCTTTTCCTTTGCAGGTCCCTAATGCTAAGAACTTAATTTGGAAATGGGAAAGTCCCTCATGTCAGAGGAGGGCTTCCACACACAGAGTCATCCAAGAAAAGCACCATCCATGTGAAACACAGCTTAGGTCACCCGAGCACTGAAAATTTTAGGCAGCCAGGAGCAGAGGGAATCTTTAACTTCTACTTTTAGGCATCTATCTGCTTGAAGACCTCATTGGAGCTGCAGAGCAGGGATTTGGGAAGCAGGGGAGCCTGATACCATTTTGCATCCCAAATCGGTGCTGTTTCTTTGTCTCATTTTCTCTCAAAAGAAAATATTATTTTTAATAGAGACAAATAGAGTAAAATATTGCCGAGGGAGTAAAACCCATCACACGTGTGTAGGTGTTACTCTGCTGGAGCAACTGCACCCAAACCAGCAGCAAGTGAGCACCCGTGTGCATCCCACAGCAGTTTAAATCCTCCTTCCCCACAAACTTCTTGGCCTTCAGATCAAAACCTCTCTGCCCCGACTGATTTTCTAGCAGTGGCAACATGGAATTGCTGAGGAAGAGGATGGAGATAAAAAAAGCCCCCAAACTCGAGAGTACGGGCAGGAGCCCACAAAACACAGATATTTAAAGTGAATAGCAAAAAAAGGCCCCCAAAAAATCGGGGCTTGCAGTGGGTAGGTGAGGAACCCATCGCAAGAGAAACTGCGCTGGAGTCATGGCACAGCAGAGGAGGCTGCAGCTCCTGGTGTCTGCTGGAGACAGGATGCAGCAGAAACAGGGCAGGAGGCTGGCGACTGCCCATGCACAGACACGTGTGCAGCCAAGAGGACATGGCCAAGCTCACCTTGGTGTTCACTGCCCCTGCCACAGCCTGAGCTGCTCCAGCTCATCTCAGGATGATCCTGTGCTCTCAGACCAGGATTTGGAGTGAATAACGCAACAAGGCAGGAGTGGCAGGCAACAGAACACAGCCCACTAGTGTCTGAAATGCTGTGTCTGTGTGCCTGTGACTCTGTGCTGCAGAATTAACCATCACAGAGACAACCACCAAGGGAAAAAAAACCCTTTTTGCTTTTCCTTTTTCTGTTGGAAGGGGAAAATTCCCTTTTACTCTTCCTTTTTCCATTGGGTGTGCAAACCCCAACAAGTTTGAACGAGCTGTGGGTGTGTGCCTGCAGGAGTGGAGAGCCCATAGAAGATGCAGATCCATGATCTGTCATGACCAGCTCCTCACTTACTCAATTCTTCCTTTCCTTATGCTCCCACACAGAAATCCCCAGTCCCTTCTGCTCCTCCTGGTACAGACAGACCCATGGCCACCCAGCAGCAGCAGCGGGAGCACCCCGGGGGGGCCAGCCGTGCCTGAGAGCAGCATGACAGCACCCCCCTGGCACTCGGGGTTCAGCTCTATCAACATTTCAACTGTTCTGCTCATGCAGAGGGTATTAAACTCATCCTGCTCAGCTGCTTGCTGCTCCCTGCGAGTGATCCTGCAAATTGAGGTGACTTACTCCCTCCATGCACCTCCTTAAACATCGGTTCACCTGCCCCATCACCCATACACACGCAAGGTCTGAGAAGCGCGGCTGTATTCCTGATCTTACCACAGCTACCTGGAGTTATTCGACTGCTCTGCATCACTTAAGAGCAGCAATAAAAAGTAATTAAGCTGCCGTCACTGCAGGCACAGCTGCCCACAGGGATATTGGGTTTTAAAACCGGGTACAGCTGAAGCTGATGGAGGGTGGGGGAAGCAGCACAGATGCGCTCAGGGCTCTTGCAGGGCTGCATGGGGAAAGGTAGCAGAATCCTCAACAGCACACAGGACTCTCCCACAGCAGAAGGAAATACCTATTCTTTTCTTATCCACCCACTCATCTTTCCCAACCCACTGCAGCAAACCCAAGCCCAGCCCTGATGCAGGATTGAGCCGTGGTTCTGTGCCCTACAGCATCTGAGCATCTGCTCCCCTGTAAGTCAGCACGGGTGTCTGGATAGGTGTAGGCAGCTGCTCTTGCCCATAGAACCAGTGGGCACTTGAGCTCTTTCACAGCTAAGACACTTCTCTCCCTGCTGCAATTAGCCATGGGAGCCCCCAGTCCTGAACGTTTGACTCTGGACCCGATACTGGAGAGAGGCAGCCCACGGTGCTGGTGTGGGATGGAATGGGGAGATGTTCCCTCTTGTGACTCTAAGCTGAAGCAGCTGAGCAGGAACCCTCTCAATAAGCTACCACCTTCCTCCACCTGCAACAGCATCGGGTTATAGGGACACAGCACATGAGCAGGGCTGGTCCCTGCTGTCACACCACTAGCATGATGTGACTTGTACCTGTGTAGCACCAATGCTGCCAGTGGTGGATGGGCACCAGCCTCCATCCCAGCATCTCCTGGAGAGACCTGTGGATTCCTCCAGCCTTTACTCTGTGTTAGAGCAGCCCATGCCCTGCACCCAATTCCAGCACCCCTGCATAGCCAGCACTTTATATGGAAACACATGGAGAAGCCAGGCAGGATGAGTCCCTTCCCTACAGCCCTACCGAGATGCAGCTCCCTGCCCAGTTCCTACAGCCCCAATTGTCCTTTCATTCTCCTTTTACATGCAGAGCTGGTCTGACTTCCTGGGCAAAAGCTGTGCAGGGTCCAGTGCAGCCTGTACCTGGCACCTGGGTTTCACAGAAACCCCTGAACCTTTCCCTGCTGCAGAGAAGCCATTTCTGCACAACATCCCATTTTTCAAGAGAGCATCAAAACCCTGCTCCTGCATGAAATCCTGACCAAAACTGAGGTTCTTTGTGGACTTCACACCCCAAAACAAGCTTGGGCAGCATTTGCTCTCATTCTGCTCAGCACACATCACCACGTGAGCCCTTGGAAAGAGGACAGAGAGAAGGGCCACTAGCTGCTCCCTGGGATCTCCCTGAACCCTTTGCAATAATGGCCTTGCCCATGGGATCTGGGTACCAGGTATGGCCAAGTCATTCTGTCCTCCCATAGACACCCCAGCCCAAAGATCAAGGGAGAGTCTGTGGAGCATCCTCACTGCCTCCCGGCCCCACTTACCTCTATGGCCTTATAGAAGATGCTGTTCCCTATCTGGACCACCTCCAGGTTCTGCTCCTGCTCATTCCGTGCACATTTGATGTAGGTCATCCAGCTGCGATGGTCCTCCTGGCTAGCATCAATGAAGTACTGCACCGTGCCATCTTCATTGAAGACCTGGGAGGGGGAGACAGTAGTTGGAGGTGAAGATGCCCACAGTGGACCCAGCCCCTCCACCTCCTGCCTGTGGGAGGAGGTCTCCAACCAGTGACAAGCTTGAAACGAGCTCCCAGCCTTGGGGCTGAGACCCTGCCAGGTGCTGGGAGCTGCCCAGACCCTCCCTGCTCATGGTGCTGGACCACACACCCACAGTGGGGCTGAAGATGGGTGTTCTGCTCTCAGTGGATGGGCACAGTTAGTCCTGTTAACCCATGCCCACCCGGGATAACCCCTCTACCCGCCTCACCCCCCTTCTCGGCAGAGCCCCACCAACGGTTCAGCAACCTACAGCTGCCCACAGAGCAGGGGTATCCCCGAGTTTTGGGGGAAGATGCCTGCCAGACCTGGCCCTCGGGGGAAGTTTCGTGGCAGGGTGGCAGGAAAGGTGATGCCCCTTTCTATTTGGCATAAAATCATAATAGAAAATAAAAAGTGCAAGAACAGCACTCGGTGAAAGGAACAAATGAGGAAACAAAGGATGAAAAATCCCTCTACTACCTGGGCATTAATGTGCAATGCCCTGGCAGCTCAGATCCCCCAAACCCCACGGCATCACTTGGGGTTAACCACAGCAGGGATGGGACAAAGGGGGGGATGAGGCAGAGCTGGTTTCATCCCCAGGCACGGCACGGTGTGATCCTGCTGTGGAGGACACAAGCACCCACATTTCAGGGCTCTTCCAGTAGCACCCTGAGAGCTGAAGATCTCTTAAACCCACCTGCCCCTGAGAAAACTGGGTCTCTGCACGGCTGGGGACACTGAGGCACAGGAGGTCCCTGACGGCACAGGACAAAGCCCCAGGATCCAGCTCCCCGTCCCTGCCTCCCCCAAAGCCGATCGGGACCCGGGGTATGGGGCGTCGTTACCTCCCACATGAGGTTGTTGTTCTTGCACAGGTCCACATGCTCCGGCGAGATGACCCTGCCGGTGAACGGTCCCATCTCGGTGCCGGCCTTGATCCAGGTCTTGGAGAAGATGCCGAGCCCTTCCCCGGGGATGGAGCTCTGCGCGATGATCACTTCCGACGGCAGCACCAGGCTCGACAACTTCTGCACCTCTGTGGACGATGGGATAGGGCTCGGAAAAGGGACCTTCCGCTTTGCCCTTCCTCGCACGCTCCCCCCTCCCCCTCTACTCCTCACCGTACCCCGGGGGTACCAGGACAGGATGAGGTGGGCAAGGGGGACCCCTCCCCAAGCACAGATCCCGGCGCTGGAGCCTTTGAAACGCCCAACCGGGCTCCTACAAAGCGGTACAAGGTTCCCCCCGGGGCATTGAGGAGGTACCTGGGAAAAGCAGCCCGGGCTGGGCGAGGGAGCGGGGCTGAGAAAGGAGGTTAAATGGTGTCTATTTCGGCCCCATCCAGCAATTTGTCATGCTGTTAAAGTGATCTGCATTCATTAAACTCAACTAGAAAGAAATTGCTAATTCTAAATTCATTAGTCCTTTAGGAATGCTGTAGCGGTACATTGTGCCTGAATGGCGCAAGGGCTTGTTTAAAAGGGCCCAGGAATTCCTCTTACAAAATGGGGAGATGAGATGGTTGACATATCGTGAATGGAAATGGAATTAGCCTTCATGGTAAATTAAGAGAGGAACAGAAATCCGAGAGGGGGAAAAGGGAGCCGGGACGCCCCGGCGATGCCGGAGCGAGAGAAAAGATATTGTCCCGGACGGCTGAATGCGGGGCGACCCCGGTCGCACACCCAGCCCCCCCACCGCCGGCCCCCTCCCCAGCCCGCGGTTTAAGTGGGAACTTTCTCAGGTCAAGCCCAAGTTAACCAAATGAATTTAAAGCTCTTCTTCTCCAGTCAACTGCTATTTCACGCCTGGCGAGCGCCGGGAGCCGCAGCCCGAACCGGGCAACGAGGGCTCGTCCCGGGGCCGATGGAGGGATCCGGGGCTGGGGGGGTGGGGTCCTGAAGGTCTGGAAAGGGGAATCCGCTGGGATCACTCACCTCCGGAGAAGGACTGAGCCAGGACTTCGGCCGTGAAAGCGGTCTTGGGGCTGCTCTTCTCCTCAAAGAGTTGCTCGCCCAGGACGTTCCTCCAGCGGCCGTAGAGGAAGCTGTGCAGGATGTCGGAGGTGATCACCTCTGCCAGCGAGAGCCCCGGGGGCTTCAGACCGGGCTTGNGAGCCGTCGGAGCCCCCCCTTATCCACCCCACACCCCCCTCCTCCCCTTCTTCCCTCCCCTCCCCGGGGGTGGGGTGGCTGCGGGGAGGGAGGGACACGGCGAGCACACACGCACATGCACACGCACATACACACACATAGATACACCGGCTCAGCGCTCCTCGGCCCAGTCAAACACAAGCACGGGCACCTGCTCCGGCCAGGGTGAAAAAACCCAACCAACAGGGCAGAAATGCCCACGCTGGTGCCCACGAACGGGCCGCCCCGTCGAGCACGATCCTGCCCTGTCCTGCACTTCGCGTTCGTTTTGTGGTTAAACGGCAGCTGCCTGGTTGTGCAGAGCGCTACAACGAAATCGACGGCCTCGACGCCGCCAGCCTCCGGTAGTCGGTGGCATCTGACCCCAACGGCCATCGGGGAACGAGCCGGGGCTCATCCAGAAGGTCCCGAGTCACCGCTGCCCACCGCAGCCTCGGTCCCGCACGTCGGTACCGGCGGCAGCCGGCGCTGCCCCGCAAGACGCTGGAGAAGGTCCCCCAAGCACAAAGCCTGAGGTTACGAGTCATCGGGGCTGGTCCCCGATGACACCCAGGGCCAGGCTCACCCCGCGGCACCTCCAGCCCCGTCGGTCCCAAAAACCGCATCACCGACGCGTTTCCCAGGACAACATGGGAAGTGTCGAGAGTTGTGTCCACGAGGGAAAGGGATCGCGGAGTGGATCCCTTCACCTTTCCGGAATAGCAACCGAGTCCTGGACGCGTTTCCCCAGGGCCAGACCCTCACCCCGGTGGATGCTGCAGCATCCTTGTGGCTCTGCCTCAGCAGCATCCTGAATTCGCACCCAAAACCATTCCCCCGGCCAGTTACGGTGCCGACACCACCGCATCGAGCCCCTAGAGCCCCGCAGCCACCCCTGTTCCCCAGGAAGGTGTCACCAGAGCAGTCCCCACAAACCCCGAGCACCCCTCCCTCAGGACCCGCAGCTTCGCCGGCTCAGCAAAGGGTTAATCTTTCCTGGATTTAAACCCAATCCTGCTGTGTCGGAGCTTAGAGCCCTCTGCTCAGCCTTGTTCTTTTGATTTTCATGGGGACGAGGGGCTCTATAGGGCTGGGGGGTGGATAGGATAGGCCCCCAAATTCCTCAAGCGCTCCAAAGCCGGCTCCTACCCCCTAAACCCGCAGGCAGCCCCGCTGAGTCCCAGCCGGGCACAGCCCGACCCCGAGCGGGTATTTTATAGGGTGAGGTCGTCGGGCGAAACCCGCTGCTGCTGCAGCCCAGGTGCGATTATTGCTCAGGAGGAGACGCAAAGGTCGGGAATCAGCCCAAAACTGCAGACACCCAGCGCATTCCCCCTGCGAGAGGCAGCTCTGCCGCGGACGGGGGAGTTTACACCCTGTCGGGGTTCGGTTCGGGTTTTAATACCAGAAAAAAATAAACGTATTTGTCTTTTTTTTAATTCCTCGGGACCAAGCGTGGATTTTCAGCTTCGCTAAACCCAACGCATCAGGTGGAAATCTCTCCGCGCACGTATTGCTCTCCCCCCCCTCCTCCTACCTCTCTTTAACTCAGGAAACACACGAACCCTCAAGTTATCCCGGGACCAAATAACTAACTAACTAAATAACGCGATGCTCTTAACACCCCTGCGGGCCCGGTCCCGGCTGCGGGGGGGGGGAGTGATGGAAACAATTATGGTGGGGGGCAAAAAATCCTCCTATTTTCTGCGTGGCTTTAGATATCCCAGCTGCTTCCCAAAGCTTCTTGCGGGTTCCAGCAAGGTGCTTTGCTCTGTGTGCGTGTGTGAGTGAGCGAGCGAGCGAGTGTGTGTGTGTGTGTCCCCTGGTTTCTCTCTCTTTTTTTTTAATATCGCAGCTATCCCTCCTTTTTAACATTTAAGAGGAAACAAGTTTAATATTCATGGCTGTTAATAGAGAAGGGCCATTATCGCCGCCCCATTGTTCTGAGCCCGGCACAATGCTGCTTGTATTTTCATGTGTATATTCCCAAAGTTCCTTCTGAGCGTTTAGTGAGCACTTTAATATTCATGGGTGTTAATAGAGAAGCCCTCAGTATATTGGCATATTGTTGGGAGGTGTACATATTGGTCTGACTTTGAATAGCCACAGTCCTCTTTTCTTTTGCTCTGTTTTGCAGGGTTGATGGGCCAGGAGTAAATGGGCATTTTTCCCCCCCGTCTCCCCCTTACAGAGAGAACATCTTTATTCCAGTCCCAGACTTTCTGGTTTCCCATTCAGGACCCTCAGAAATAATGTCAGGCAGAAGAAAAGTGGAGCAAATCAATCTTTCATGGTCTTTTTGAGACCAATTTGACATCCATGGACTCTTCTTTTCTTTCACAGCCTACAAGGGGATGGTCAGGATCTGGACAAGGTTGGGGTCTGATGAGGGGAGACATGGGATCATAATGCAGCAAAGAGAGAAAAGAAAAGCAAAACAAGAAAAGATTGCAGGGATGGGGTGATGGAGGAAAAATGAGGGTGAATGACAGTGCAAGAAAGGAGATTAGAGCCCAGCAGCTGCTTTTTGGGGGGCGGGGGGGAGGGGGGGAGCTCTCTCCCCTCTTCCAGCCCTTCCCATGAATAGGATTTGAACAGAGCGGAGATTGATTTATAGTTATTGCAGTTGAACATTTATTGCTCTTAAAGAGTGGCGGGGAGAAAAGAGAGAAAAGGGGTTTGAAAAGCTCCTTTCTGTATTAAAGAGGTATCAAATGAAGACTGCTGAGATAATATACAGTGGCCAATGGGAATTTGATTTGCTTTAAAATTTAACTCTTCTGGGGCCGCCGCGGAGGGACGCGAAGGGGACGGGGATGGGGAAGGGGATAAGGATGGGGATGGGGCCGGCCCGGGAGCTGCCGGACACCCGAAACACCCGACATTCGTTTTTCTAATGCCACAAACTGCCCGGCTTTAGCGCAGAACCTCCCGTACGCGGCGGGGAAACTGCGGCAGCAGCCCAACTGTCATCATCTCTTCATCATCGCCGTGTTCCTTTCCCTGGATTGCTGTGGTTCATTTCTGCGATAGGGGTGAGGGGGCTGTAAAAGCAGGAGGGATGCAGCGCTACGAAACAACCGGTGCAGGGAAGAACCTTTTTCGGAGCTGAGTTTTCGTGCCCTAAACCCGGAGGTTTCTCTTCTCCGGCAGCAGAAACGCGATCGCAGCCGGGTCCCCGCGGGCGCAGAAAGGAGCCCATTGTTCGAGGGGGAGAAATACATTTTTAGCGGTGATTGAAAGCTCCCCTCTCGTTTGAACTCGAGAAGAAAGTCCCTGGCAGGGAAGAGCATCCCCCCCCTCTTCACCCCCCTTCCCTCTGCCCCAACATCTGTTTGGAGCAATCCAGGCTCTAGGGCAGAGCCGGGTTCTGCCCCCCTCCCAAAGTCATTAAAAAGATATTAGTTGAGCTGAGAAAAGTCCAGCGCAGCCCCCCGACCCAGGGTTAGGGGGGGTCCTGAGTGTCATTAAAGGTGATTTGGGATTTGCCGGCTCTAACACCGAGAGAAGAGACCCTCGGGGTCCGCGCTGAAAAGCTCCAAGGTCCTGTTCCCCACCCCACGTCTCTTAGCCCCCCACTCCCTCCCGGAGCCTGTGGCCGGATCGACCCCATCGCTGCTCCATCGACCCCATGGAGGGATGGGGAAGGGGGCAAGAACCGGGCTGGGAGGTGGTCGGCTGCTTCGGCAGCATCTCCCGTAGTTCCACCGGCCCCGGGAGCAGGAGAGAAGAGCAGGGCAGGAGGGACAGGAGCAACCCCGCGGGTCCAGGGCATCGGTGCATCCACACCCGGTACAGGGGAGGATCAGTGCATCACCCCGGGATGCAGGAGGGACGGCTGCATCCCTGCGGGTCCAGGGCAGGGTGGGGGGAACCTGTGCATGCCCCCGGAGTACAGAAGCGATGGGTGCATCCCTACGGGTTCGGAGGAACTAGCCTAGGGGGGATCAGCGCATCCACCCCGGGTACAGGAGGGATCGACGCATCCCCACAGGTCCAGGGCAGGGGGGATCGCGGCATCCCCGCGGCTGCCGCAGTCGCCGGGCGCCTCCGAAGTTGCTAAATGTGTCATTTATTAAAGCATTCACGGGGGCTTTTCTTTGGCGTTTGCTTGCAAACTCACAAAGGCCCGAGCTGCTGTTTGGGGGTCTTTTCTGATGGAAAAAGGGCTCGGAGACCCCCGGCACAAAAGAAATGCTGGCAGTGCTTTCAATGGCCGGGACTCAATGAGGGGGGACCCTGCGCGCAGCGGGCGGGGGGCGAGGGGCCGCCCGGTGCTGCCTGAAAGGCAGCGCTGAATGTAATGGGGAGATCTGCGTTTATTTGTTGGGATCACATTTAATTAGCTTAGTACAACCCTTGAAAGACAAAGGGACCTCAATCTGGATCCAATCTGAAGCTCGTTTGGAGAGCGAGGGCTCCTGGAAAAGTCAAAAGAGAGAAAGGAGAAAGAAAGGGGAGGCTGGGAGAGAAAGGGGCTGGGGGCCCAGCCAGGTGACTGGCACGCGTGAAACAAGGGGCCTTTTGGGCACAAGGCAGGGCTCAAAAGGGAGGGAGGAAAATAGCCTCTTCCTCAGGTTTTACCTACTTAAACCCCCTGAAGGGGCCGGGGCTGAAAAGCCTCAATAGGGGCTAAGGAGGCTGCAAAGCAAACAGAGGTGCTGGAGAGGGGCTCGGCCCTGCCGCCGCAGCAGTTGGCAGCTCCCGGTTATGGGAATGTGCCCAAATGTTACCTGCGCCAGGGAACGCTCCCAGCGGAGCAGCAGGTGGGGGGGGGGAGGAGGAGGAGATGAGGCCACGGGGGGGTTCGGAGGGCTGGCTGTC